>CM031919.1:24953013-25100986 GCA_018703695.1 Prunus fruticosa | reverse complement strand
AGGCTAACTGTCAAAAAGATGTATAATTCTAAGTACTTCTAACCTACCTATTGAGCTTTCCACTTTCTAAAAAGTTCATCATAGAGTATTCCTTCCTTGCTTGGACGAGGTCTGCTTCAGCTTTGACAATGTGGAAAATTCCAATTTGATTCCTCTTACAATCATATCCTCTGCATACTTAACTGCTTCTGGGACCCTATTCAAGATTCGCCGAGCCCTACAACCAACAAATTCCCAGTATCCTCCAAGCCATAATGGTAATTCTCTAGCATGCACTACCAAACTTTTATAGCAAAATAAGTATCCCAAATAAGGGAAGTCCTTACCGCCATGTGAAAATTAGCATGCTCTGGAACACACTCATTTTAACCATTTTCAGTAAACAAAGTAGATGCCTCCTTCAACTTCCTATTACTTTATAAACGACTTAAACAACATGTCATATGTTTGTGAATTCGGAAATGCCCCATTGTACACCAAATAGTCCAACATTCTCTTTGCTAAATATAGATTTCCTTCACGACAATGTAAAGAAATACATCAAATTACACATATTTGTATAGGTTGGAAACCAATTATCCCTACCATTGCCTGCCAAAGAGCCTCAGCTCCCCGAAATCGCTATTCTCGACACACTCATCAAGAGCAGACCTGAAAAACTTAACCCCGGATGACACCTCCTATCTTTTAAGGTCTAGAAAGAACTTCACTGCTACAGCGATCCCATCAGGCCCCTTAAGCAAAGTGTTCAGAGAGCGAATCATAAGCTGGCACATTGCTAAGATCCAACCAATCTCAATCACCGTCTAGAGAAAACCTGCCTAGCACAAGCTACATTGCCTACATTTCCCACCCCTCCAACAAAATCGCATACGTATCAGGGTCTGGCTTAATCTTATCCTTAAACAACGCAAAAAATCAACGGCATCTGAAGTCTTCCATCTCTACAATTCACTCAAAAGGGGATTCGATACCACAATATCTCTAGGGCATCAATATTCGCTCATAACCTCAAAAGTCATAAAAGCCTCCTGGACACGATTGGCAACTACGTAACACTAAAAACAGAAGCAAAAGTGGCCAAAGAGAGTAACCTTTCTTCTATGGACTTTATGGTCCCCACATCGCATCAGAGAAGCAATTCTTGCCCGGGAGGTACAACAACCAAGTTCCACGCATCGGGGCTGTGGTAGTTCATTTTGAGTGGTGACAGGCCCACCTAAAGAACTTCACGGCGGGACCCGGAAAAGCGTAAGAGAGTTCGGCCTCTTCAACGTCTTCTGGGTCACTCTGACGCCCAGTCTCTGCCAAGCGTTCCTCAACAGAAAGAGTGTGGGTATTGGCCACTCTTTACAGAGGAGTCTGATCTCGGGAGGTAGATTGGGTGTGTGGAGGTATGAGGCAAAGGTTGGGCCTTAACTGGCATGGGGTTTGGGGAACTGGGTTTAGGGGCAAAGGGATAGGGGTCGAGGGCAAGTGGTTTCTCTGAAATGGGGTTGAAGATTGTGGTTTTTCCTTATTGGGTTTGGGGAGGAGTGGAGCTTCTTGGTGGGTTGGTGTTTATGGCGATTTGGGTTGAAGAAGAAGGGGGAGGAGGTGGGTAAACCATGGCGTCATTTTTTCTGCTGGTCCTGGTCATATGGGTATTTGTAGGATGAACTGAAACAAGAGAATACTGAAAGATTAAGAGCTTTGAGAACCCTAGAAGGGCATCTGGAAAACGAACGCCGGTTGCGGAGTGCAGAGGGCGTCCCTTTCAGGGCGAAAAAGAACAAAGGAGGAGAGGGAACGTCTGAAAAAAGAGGTTTTTATACACAAATAATAGTCTCTCAGGTTAAATTATCATCTTTGGTTCTTTATATTTTACGTTATTGGTCTGGTCCTTTATGTTAATCCGGACACATCAATTTAGTCACTTCCAAGTTTAGTCAAAATTCCTCTAAAATTGATGACGTGGCAAGTATAGTGTAGATATATTAAAATAAGTTAATGCCACATGGATTTGAATAAAACAATTATTTTTAAAATAGTTTAGCATTTTATTTTCTAAATAAAATTAAAAAACTAAAAGAAATAAAAAGGGAAAGAGTAAAAAAAAATGCAACTCTCCTCGCTCATTCCCCTCCTTTTATTTTCTCTCTCCCCACACCCTCACCGACAAGACCCATCTAGAATTTTCCTCGGAAATCCGACGATACCATCGTATTTATGATAGTCATACTACGTCTAGCAAGACTACTAAAGACGGAGACTTTGCCGAAATTTCGGCAGAGGTAAGACTAAAGTTTGACCTTTCCAAATTTTAAAAAACACAATTTAAAACAGGAGCTGGCGGCGTGGGACGACAAGATTCAAACAATTTACATAATAGGCTTCCGGCCCTCGCCATTATACCATGGTACGGGCGATCACAAGTATAACTTACATAATTCCTTTTAAAAACAAAATATGGTACAAGCATAAATAGAAATGGATAAGAATTTGCTCTAAACAAGCTCGGGCTTCAGAGTCAAATCAATACAAAACCAAACTTAACAACTCTAACCGATTGGGATTCAATTCCAATGACCAAATGAAAGTCCACAAAAAAATATGGTTTGTGCTTCAAGAACGCATTTGGATGAAGACCCTAGGCTACTGCGTACCCCTCCTGAGGAATCAAGTCACACGTAGTTCTTCCAACAAAAATCCCGGTTCAAATAACATACAATCAATTATAGCAATACAAAATAGAAAATTCTAGGTTTATCCCTTTCCCTTTTCTTTAAATTTGATCATACCCATCATAAGTCCCTTTATTCCTCTCCCTATTATTTACTACACAAGCTGGAAGGTCCAATGTCACGTGTGGTAAAATAACAAGTAACCTGAATACACGGATCTTTCCACACATCTGGATAATCCAACGCCATGTGTGGTAAAGTAACCATTATACCAATGAGCACACAAGCTGGAAAATCCAACTCCACGATGTGGCCGAACGAAACTATATTCTATGTACGCAAATTGCTTTATTACACGAATAATCCAACGCCATGTGTGATAATCTAACCACATAACTATATGCCTACATGCAGGAAGTTCCAATGCCACATGTGGCCAAAATGAATCACTAAGTTCTACGCCTCCGACAAACTTTATAGCACAAGCTGAAGATCCAACACCACATGTGATACTAACAACAAAATCATATATACCACACGGGAAGTTTGAATGCCACGTGTAGCCAAACCAATCACTAAGTTCTACGCCAAACAAACTTTATTACATGCCGGAAGATCCCAACGCCACGTGTAATACTAACAACAAAATCATATATGCCCACACGCCGAAAGTTCCGCGCCACGTGTCGCGAAACCAATACACTAGTTCTCGCGTCCAGACAAACTTTATCACATGCAGGAAGATTCAATGCCACGTGTGATCTAACAACAAAATCATATATGCCCACATGCTGGAAGTTCCAACGCCACGTGTGAGTACAACAACCAAGGGAGGGTACTAAACATAATGTAATCCTATATTCACAAATCCAAACAATAGAGTGTTAGAAATGTGCCTAAGAGCCAATACATTTGATGTGATCTCCTTAGAATACATTTCGTATATGATATATAAAGGGCAAATTTATTTTGTTATCTTTTACATCGTGTAAAGAAACAAATGTCCAAGGTATGCTAAATAAGAGATAAAGTAATCTAAAGAAGATTAGATTACAAACCTTAATCTAAGGTAGCATCCCAAAATGTTCCTAATCATAGGTTATCAAATGGGCATTGATAAACCGTTCAAGATTAGCACATATTATGTATGCTCGATTGGGAGGATGGTTAGTCTCAAACCATTTGTGTAGTTGACACTAATACAAGTATGTGAGTGCTCACTAGCATAAATGAGTACCTAGACGCGATAACAGTAGTTCTCGTATGGAATATTTATCTATATGTCAACGGAACTCATAGTCAATAATGCAAATTAGTCCTTAACCTGAGGCATCATGGTTGTCCTGTGATGCGTTATTGATCTTTGATAGCTCTTAAAGGCAGGGGGTAAAAAATTTGTCTTAAGTGTTGTTGGGATCTCTTAATTCATTAATAGGGGCATGTGAATGTACAATAAGGAATCTCTACTTTCGATAAAGAAGGAGAATGTTTCAAGATGTGATTCAGTAAATCTTTGGCCAAAGTATTTTGAGCTTGATTTAGAAAGTTGTTCTTAATCATGTTCTTTTGAATCACATGAGGATGTAATAATATTAGGGGTTTGACATGAACAATCCATACCCTAATAATATGATTTGAAACATTGTATAAGAAAGGATCGTATTCATTGCAATTCCAACTGAATAGGTTCTTCATCTATTCTGGTTAGCTTGGGTAGCCTTGATATATTGCTAGATGTCACTCTTGGCTTGTGGAAATCCTAGGATTGATTGTGATCGATCTAATAAAGGAAGAAATTAAAAAGGGGTTTTAATTCAGGTTGGTTAGAAAGAGTTCTTATATTTTCTCACTCCTGCTAATTAGAACCTAATGGATCGCACACCTTAAATGGTTAACTTTGAGTAATACAAATGAGAATGAGGAAATCAATTTGATTGATTTGATGTTGTTATTTACTACGTGTAAAAACGTATTTGGGCATAGGTAATAGTTACGGGAAAGCCCGAAATGGTTGGGTATAAGAGCCCAGGGACTTAAGACACCTAAATATTATGATCTAAGTTCATAAGCCCAATTTGGAAGCCCAATGGGTTTTGGCCGAAAAATGCTAAGTAAGTATGTATGGGAATTGTTTCCATAAGCTCATTAACACACAAACACAATCCAACATCAACCAAATGGGTTTGGAAGATCAAAGAGAGATAAAGAGAGTTTTCAGAGTGAAACCTTTCATATTTCAAAGTGGTTTAGATTGAAACCAATCTTGAGAATCTTGCACTAGCATCCAAGTATTCTCAAGATTGCTTCTTTCTCATCTCAAGGTTCCATTGGTGTGGAGACTTAGAGGCCATTACTTTTGTGGCTCACATGGAGGAGAAAGATCAAGGAGCAAAGATCAAAGATCAAAGAGAAGATCAACAAAGAGGAAATCATCAAGAGAAGACCAAACACAAATTGGTTCATATAATTGCTTCAAGGGTAATTAGATCTTATCCTTTCTCTTGAATTTTCATTTATGAAAAACATATCAATGTTCATGGCTTAAGATACTTGGAAGGAGTTTTGTTTTTGAATTTAAACAACCACCTTAGACTTCCACCGAGTTTAATTTGATTAAATGCATGTTTAATATTCAAATGAACTTTGGAAAAATGTTTTGAAATTCCTACATGAGTACCCATTCTATATTGATCTCTTGCCTATTTATTTCATCAAAGAATGAAATATCAATTTCTCAACATATATAATCCGTATTCCGAATAATTACAATCTCAAATATCAAAATAATAGAAATATTCACAATTTAGCGAACTACTTATATATATATATATATATATAAATAATTTCCATGATCATATAAATCCATAGTAGATTGCATGGTAATTTAATCAATGGAAATAATGCTATTTTAAACCAACGATCATTCACATGAGCATAAATTTCATAAAGATCTTAAAACAATTTAAATAGAAATCACACTTGTTTTCACATAAATTCCATAAAATACTATATCCCACCATTAAAACATTATACTTTATTTATAATCATAATAATATTAATTTATGATAAGTAATAACCTTTAAAGAAAATCCCATATTGAATAAATTTCCAATCTAAACTCATTACTCAAGAAATTCCATATTAAAAAAAAACTAAATACTCTTAAAGACAAATGTCCACTTAAATATTAATAATCATAGTAGACACAAGACTGCTTTCAAAACCCATTGAAAATTAATGTCTCATCTTGACCATTCCACAACTTCAATTATCAAACTAATAATCCAAGAATTCATATGATATTATAAAGCCATCTCAAAAACCCAACATAGTCAACAAAACTCAAATAACAATCAAGACTCGTTTCAAGGTTATCCTAATACTTTTCGAAGGGCGAAACTCCTCCTGGAAGACTCACGGTCAATTGAGGGTCAAACTTTCCAAATTTGGTAGCGATCCGACGGGGCCCACGACCTTGGTTTTCCGATCGAACATTTCTATGGGTTCCACAAGGTTTAGGAAATATGTCTTGCAAGCTTGGTTCAGATTCGGACGGTCAGATCGCTCGTAATCGCACGATCAGATGGTTATCGCAAAACGCATAAATTTCTCATAAATATCACAATCGACGCTCGAACACCTCAGAGGATGAGAAAACAATTCGGCGAGATTTGGCCTTCGGAATCACCCAAACGAGCTTCCGAAAAATTTACGTAAAATTTGTCAAAAGCTGGCCGAATTTCTTCGATTTTCGGCAGCTTGGTACAGCGTGGAGGCGGCGCGGGGTGGGGTAGAATGGGGGGAGAGACGATCCTTTAGGACATATGCCAGGCGAGAATGGCGGTCGATGGTGGCTCTTGGAATCCACTCAGCTGTTCAAAAAAAAAATGGGGAAGGGGGTTACTGTCGCACAGGAGGGGTAGAGAGGAGGGAGAGAAAATTTCTGATTTTAAAAACAAACTTCGAGAAAAATTACAATTTTGCCACTAAGTCTATTTTGGCCGTATCTTTTCGTTCCAGCTCCAATTCGAACCCACTACGTGTCTACGGACTCGTTGGTACGATATGTAAAAATACCACTCACTATCCCAAAATCCTTACGGATTAAAAAGTGACCAATTCACCCCTACCCGGAGGGCAAAATTGGAAATTCACATTTAAATTAATTAAATAATTAAATGGATAATAAAACTAGGGTCGAGTTGTTACATAAATGTATATACATTTAGTTAACCTTGTATGATTTTTCAGAAATATTAATAACAACAAAACCTCAAATTTGAGGTTATTACATTCTCCCCTCCTTAAAAGGATGAAATTCAACCACGTTCGGATTCCACAAACATTCCAAATTCAGTCACACTTGACTTCAACCAGTATGAGCCTCCCTTGATTCCAATTTCAACTTTAAAATCCAGTCAAAACTCACAAATTAAAATCATCCTCTTTTGATGTTATAATCACCACCAACCAACCAGATAACAACATATGATGGCATTAAGTCCACAAAACATACTTCATTTCATTTTCAAACATGTACAACCAACATTAATTGAAAATAAAAACAACCTTAAAAAGTACAATCCTCACAAAACCACACTTAAACATTTTTGTCTCCTTCCAAGAGACTAGACAAAGTAGAGTTTGAACTCCTCTACTTCATCCTCGGCTCAAGAAGGCCTTCAAGCTTCAAGCCTCCACCACATGTATAATTGGATTTGGTACGTGCACCTCAACAATGACCTTAACAGGTCTTGTCTTCTGCCCTGGTTCCACAATTGTCACACCATGAGCTTTCTTACTCATTTGTCCTAATAAGTGCTCAAAGAATGCTTGTTTGGCAATCTCATCCATTTTGTCTTATTCCTCTTCGGACCTCTACCTCGTCCAACTGTTCCTGCATTTCTTTGGACTACAAGTCTACCATCCTCAATAGTGCATCCTTCTCCTTATGTGACCTACAATTTGTGCAAGCAACAACAATAAGACCACTTTTTCTCGTCTTTAGGTGCTTGATGACCTTGTGACCCTCATGTAGAAAGCCCTCAGCCTAAACACTTCATGAGCATTCTTTTCATGCTCCTTCCTTAATTAGTCTCTCGGTAAGTGAGCCTCAGGAAAAGCCTCGTCACACTTTTGTCACTTCCTTATGGTCCTTGAGCAATGCGTGGCTACCTGGAACCGATTTCTGGTATTACCGGAGTGAAGTATCAATTCCTCACTTCTTGGTTTTTGCCAACGGTCATTGCCCCAAGTTTGCAATAGGGCAGCTACATTGGACGCTTAAAGCCATCGTGTCATCTCCAATAGTATACTCATCCTTCTTTCCCAATGTCCTAGATCTCTCGGAGTTCAGGTAGACCCCTTGACACTGCGACGGCTCATGCATTATCCTATAATTATAATTGATTGAGAGGAAATATTTAAAAGATACCATTTTAGTTTTTCGGGTTTAGCATATACGTAATTTTGGTTAACCAATAAGAGAAAAGGAAAAAGAAAAAAGAAAAGAAACTAATTAAGTTCTTTTACCTTTTCGTGGTTTATTATTAACGGAAATGAACAAGAAAAGAAGAGAAAAGGTGGAGAAATAACTCTCAAGTTTTCCCTGTCAAACTCTCTCTTCTAAATTGATGAGATTTGAAAAGAAAAGAAAAAGAAATTCTGTTCTATACCATTGAAAGGTATTTCTCATATATGTTGTCCTTGTCCTTGTCCTTGTGCTGATTATTTTATGCGTCTCAGCTACTCTAACTTGCATGAAATGGATAATGAGGAACTAATCACAACAACTATTGTCTTTTTAATGAGTAATTTGAGGTCCCTCTCGAAGAACAACGTTGTTAAAAGGAGACAATCAATTTGGTACTCATGGTGATGGATCATATGGGACAGGGTTCTAATGAGGGAGGGTACGATAAGATTAGAAAATGTCTGAAACAACTTGAAGCTCTACTATCTTTATTGTTGCATGATGGGTTTTCGTTCAACCAAAAATTTGATTGATCAAATTCTCTTGGTTTAAAAATTATATAACATGGTAATTTGTGGATTTCTTTCTGTTCATACTCTCTTCTAGAATCTACATATGTTCCCAAGGTCTCAAATTCTTACTTGACATTTTTTCTATAATATAGTAAAAAAGGATTGACATATCTCCCATGAGGATAATATAGTAAAGGGTTAATTTAAGCTTTAATATCCTGTAGTTGTACCGATAAGGCATGTGTTGTCTCTCTATTTTTAATTTTAACAATGAGGTACCCTAACGTTAAAAATTTGTTGCAATGTGTTTGAATTGTTAATTTGGCCGTAAAATTTCTGTTAAGTGGTCCTAAACACCTCTACTTTCTCTCTCTTTTAATAAAAGACTTATTTATAATTGAGCTAAATCTCAAGGGCGGACTGGTAATTAACTATCTACCATTCTATATTTCAACCGCCCATTTGACAAAGTCAGTCTCATCCAGAAACCCTAGATCTCTCGTCTCTTATATATTATACATTCTTCCTCTCAACCCAATCCTAAAATAAAGTATTTTTCTCCCCCCCCCAAATACAACGTCAATTACCTCATCCCTTCTCCTCATATTGAATACATCATATTAGGGGTGGGCATAAAGGCAGATAAAGCGAATTCACAGACGAAAATAGACTAGAATAAAACGCAAAAAAGCATTTTTGACCAGACCGAAAAAGTCAAATCTGGACCTGAACTGAACCGAAGGTCAACGTTGGACTCTCGTTCTAATTTTTTTCTAGAACCGGTGGACCTGAACCGAAACGGTCAATATATAAATATATATATATATTTTACACGTGGCCTCATGTGATTGGCCGAAAAAAAGAAGAAGTGTGAATGCTTGCACACCAGATCCCTTACGCAATTTTTTTTTGCTGTAACCCTCACACACACGCACGCTATTTCTCAGTCTCTCTCTCTCTCTCTCTCACTCAGTCTGAGTCTTCTCTTCGTTTTTTTCTTTTCGTTTTTGACCTAAACCAAGCGGCGCCTCACCTCTCTCTCTCTCTCTCTCTTGAGCTCGACCAGCCTCAGATCTCTCTCTCTCTCTCTCTCTCTCGAGCTGACCCGCCTCAGCTCTCTCTCTCTCTCGACCCACCTCAGCCTCAAGAGAGAGCTGAGAGAGCGTGGGAGAAGAGGCCATCCATCTAAGTTTCGCAGGCGAGCTTTCAATATAGTTTTGCTATCTATCTGGGTTCTGGGTTACTGATTATATTTCAAAAATTACTAATTATTAATGTGATTTATCATTTATGATAGTTTAGAGAGCGTGGGAGAAGAAGGCCATCCATCTAAGTTTCGCAGGTGAGCTTTCAATATAGTTTTGCTATCTCTGGGTTCTGGGTTACTGATTATATTTCAAAAATTACTAATTATTAATGTGATTTATCATTTATGATAGTTTTGGTATCTATCTGGGTTTTGAAAACTGATGGTTCTTTGGTTTTGTTTTCACAGTAACCAGCTGAAGTTTGGGAAAAAACTGAAGTTGAAAGAAAGGTGGAACTCTGTTCCTAACACCTGTGCTGTATTTGTCAGATTTGGTGATTTGTGTGTGTCTTGGAACTTTCTCTTCTTTGCTGATTTTTGTTTTGGCGCTTTTTTTTACTTTAAAGGGCTTAAACTCTGATGATCTGCCAAAAGAACAGAAATTTCTCTTCGTTGCTGATTTTTTTTTTGGGCTTTCAGTTTTGGTTTTTTTTTCTTTTCTTTCAAAGGGCTTAAACTCTGATTATCTACCAAAGAACAGGAAAAAAGAATTGGTTATGCAGCATATTCCAAAGGATTTGGTTTCTCAATTTAGTTTATAATTATCGTATTGTATGTCATACGTCCTTTGTACATCACTGTTACTAATCATAGTATATACTCTGTAGATCAAATGCTTTCCAGAAAAAGAAGAAGAAATTTCACATGTAGAGGAGAATGTCAGATTTCATGGCTCTAATTAATGGATTTTTAATTCATTTCTACTTCCAGGTATATTGTTCTTTCTTAAGATTGGATTGTGTAAAAGCTGGAAGATATATAACAAATATAATTTCTGTTTTAATTTTATTTCCGTGTATTGGCAGGTATTCTTTTTGGTAGTAAAATGTTGTTTAAAATGAAGTTATGAATATACAAATGTAGTAATGGCTGAGGTTCTTGAAGAAGTAAGCCCCTTCTTTAATTCCCTCGCTACTACACTACTTTCATATATTATTAATTATTTGGAGTTGGGTTCCTGCCCATTGTGCTACAGCCACATTATGCTAGATGAATTTTCAGTGCCATGATTCATGAAACAGCCGAAATAGTGCATATGTGGATTATTTTTAAAAATATGATGAAGGAATGTTTAAAAATATGAATTGATTGTTGAGTGACACTAATTTGAATAAATTGTATGTTATGTCATTACAACTCTTTGCTTTGTTGTTCATCACCTTCTGAAATCATAAGAGAGAGAAAAATATCTTTGGCATCTGCAAATTGTTCAAAATTAATTCAATTTATTGGGACACTAATTTGTGATTATTGATTTAGGTGAATGAGGGAAAAATCCCAAGAAATCGACTTTCTCTTAAACTGCTGGCTTAGTTGTTTTCTTATGATTTAAATAAGCTACCTCCAAATCTTACAAGCCTGTAATGTTCATTCATTAATTTACTCATTCTTTCATTTTGGATGAATCTAGTTTGCTTTGGTTTTCTTTGCTTTGGAACAGAGCTTATAAGATGTTTTGAATGATAACTAATTGAGAAGTGTTTTGATCTGTGTATTTGAGTCGATTGAGGTGCTATAACTTGTTTTGATCAGTTTAAATGATTTCAGACAGAAACTGCAGACACTTATTTTTTGGGTGAAATTAACTATCAAGTTGGAGTATGATTCTGGTTGTTTGGTGAGTGATTTTAAACTGATACAAGTGTATTTTTTTTGCAGCTCCCTTAACTGATACAATCATACGAGTGAAGTCTGTTTGGTATTTAAAATTTAATTTGGTGTTTTGCTTGCATTTTTTGTCATGGGTTGTAAAATATAATTTGGTACTTTGCTTGCATTTTTTGTCATGGGATGTAAGAATGATGCTTGTGATTGTGATTTAGTTTAGAAACTTAAAAAAAAAAAAGGTTATAATTGAGTTGAATTTACAGGATTTGGGTAAGGAAAAATGAAGTGGGCTTTAATGGATGGCCTGTTTGAAAAATTGGTATTGTGGAAGAAACTAACAAAATTGGGCTTTTGAATAAATAAACTAATTAGGTTTTGGCAATTTGACCCCAAAAAAAAAAGATTTTGGCTCAAAAAAGTGATTTGGGCTTAAAAATAACTAGTAGTGGGCTAAAGCCCAAAACCGACCAAAAAACCTGAACCGAACCGGAGTCTGTCGGGTCGCCAATTGGCTCATTTTCGGCTTTCAATTTGGATCCGATCCAACTTTGAGAACCGATATCTTCTCGGTTCAGCCCACCAGGTCACTTAAAATTCAACCCGACCCGAATTCGTGCTCAGGCCTACATCATACATACATACCCATTCGATTTGGAGAGATTATATAAAATTTGTGATGGCGGCCCAGCGTAAGAACCCACAAATTGAGAATGTTGTGATGATGCTTCCTCAGCATTCGCTGCACCTGTTGTAGCACTGTCATGGCCAAAGACACCGAGTTCAATTCCGCAAAGAAGAAACCATCGGCGAGGTACTTACTTGGGTTTTAATCTTAATCTTGTTTAGGTTTTCAATCTTTAATTTCCCAGTTCATCTCTGGTTTTGCTTTCGCTTAATCCTAGTTCTAGGGTTTGTTTATTTTTGTTGATGGTGGATGCAGACTCTAGTTTTTGAGAGCTTTGATGTTTTCTATTTCCTAAGGTTTAAATTTCATGCGATACACAGTAAGTTGGGTTGGGTTACTTACTAATTGTTGTGTCGTTTACCGGAGGTTTGGAAGGATCACACATTCAGATTTTGTTTCAATTGTACCCAGTGCTCAGCCGAGATCGTCATAAGGACAGACCCATAATGTTCACACCTAGCTGTTGAGGCCGGTGCTTTGAAATTTTATAGTCGTGATTTTATCCCTTGGCTTCCCCCTAGGGTTGAGGAGGTAAAAGAAAGGAACTAAAGATTCTGCCTATATATGTGTATATATGCATGCTTCATGTTTTTCTGTCTTTATATTGCCTTTTACTGTTATCACATTGCTTAATTAATTACTCAATTCAAACTTCCTTTGCAGAAAGAGAAGTTGGTTCCTTGCACGGGCCCAAACTGGCAAGAGAAAAGAGAGGAGTTCTTAGTTAACAGGGTATATGCCTTTGTACTTGTTATCAGATTTTCAGATTCCTTTACCGTCTGTAATCACTTTGCTGCTTCTTAAATAATAATGACTCAAATCATATATTCTTATTTTCATTTCAGTTGCAACAAATTATAGATAAGCATAATCAGAAAAGGAAGATTGAAGAAGTGGGAGACGCCATGAAATCTTTGGCATGCCATATATGTATATACACACATTTTTGTTGAGCTGCATGTAATGCTAATACAAGTTTGGTGTCTTCCATTCAGGTATGCGACTTTGAGTGAGAATGCTTCGTTGGAGGCTTTGCAACAAAGAGCTGCAGGAAATGAAATCGTCTCTAGCTTATCTTTTGTTTGTCTATTCAGCATTTGCAAAACAATAATTTTAGTCTTACTACGGTTTTATATTACAATATTAGATCACATGATGTGGCCGCTGTCACACGGTCACTCTCTCCTCCGTATACTTGAAAAACGTATAGCCGCTGATGTATTACACAAAATTATTTTCCTTTAATTACTTTAATTAGTAATTATCTTTTAAATATTATTTTTTAGTGAATAATTAGTATTTAAATATTTTATTAATTTCATAAATTACTTAATAAATATTAATTTATTATTTTAAATTATTTTGTGGACTTTGTTTTTTTTATTTTTTTTATTATACAGAATTAGTTTGTTTAGTTTAATTAAATAATATCTAATCCTCATTTAATTATATTAATTATTCTTTATTTAATGAAAGAATGAGTATTTAAATATTTTAATTAATTTCTTAAATTACTTAATAAATATTACTCATCTTAAATAATTTTTTGGACTTTAAAATTATTTTTAATTTCCCAATATATTTTAAAAATAGTTTCAATTATTAAAAAATTATTTTAATATTCCAAAAATGAATTTGAGCCTTACAAAAATTTAAAATTCTATCACAATCTTTCATAAATTGGTGTGATTGTTTGTAAAATTGTGATAGTTAATTACATATTATTTTTCATTGACTTATTGCAATTATATTTATTCCATTTGCTTTAGTTTTGGTTTTAAAAAGCAAAAAGTCTTTGTTCAACGAAGTATCCTTCCATCATTTGCTTTAGTTAGTTTTGTGTTGAAAGCTAATTGTTATGTCTTGGATTGAAACAGTAGTAGCGATGCCCTTTATTTTCTGTTGGGACTAATTTGTGCTGGAAAGAGTTGAGTTGTACAGGTCTTCCGAGGTGAAATCTCAATATGGGAATTATTGATGGATTGCCTGTGTCTCCAGACAAGGAGTTGTACAGCTCTTCTGTACTTGTTAATGACTATTTTTGTGGTTGTGTGCACCGGATATGGAGCTCATATTCCCATTTTTCGCGTTTGTATTACCTGTTGGAATTGAAATATTGTATTCTCCCCCATAACAAAGATGATACACAACAACATGCATGTGCTTACTTTTAGGAAAAAGCTTGTGAGAATTCACAGTGATATTTCTACTAATCAAAAGAAGACACTACTATAAAAAACAAAATAGACAACGGTGATCCACCGTCGTTAAATCAACCGCCATATTTTGGAGTATCAAACTACGAAGGCTTTTCACCGTTGTTGTTTATATATAAAGACGATGATTTTTAGTAAAACCGTCGTTTTGATATATAGACGACGGTTTGCAACAAAAAATTCGTCTTTGTTTAGAGGTAACGATAACGTTTTTGTTAAAACCGTTGTTAATTGTAGGCAAAATATGACGGTTTTTATTTAAAATCGTCTTTGATTGTAAGAAAAGATGACGGTTTTTTGTTAAAAAAAATGTATGTAAAGACAACGATTTTTTGTTAAAAATCATCATTGATTGTATGTAAAGACGATGGTTTTTACTATAAAATCATCGTTGATTACATTTTAGTTCAGTCGTCTAATAAGTTCCCAGGTTGTTATTGTGAAAGTCCATCTTTCTTAAATGATAATTAAATAAAAATAATTGTTATATATATATATATATATCTTACTCTATTATATGTATTATATATTTACAAAAAATTTAAATTTCTTTTATTCACAAAGTTCTTGGACGTCTCTTGTATTCAAATAGTTTTAATGATTTCTTAGAGGTAAAATTGTTCATAGCTATCTAAATAGTGTAGAGATTGATATTGGCAAAAGTTTTACATGCAATAGTTTGACGTGTAAGTTAGTTATGCTAAAGTTTTTCTATTTGAGATTTATTACTCAACAAGTGTCATTCTATTTGATGACTAATCCTTTTAGTATGTGAGCTGGCGGTGTTGAGGAAAAACTTGGAGTAAAAGTTATCAATTGAAGTGTATCCACCAATTAAAAATCCATTGCCATGCCGCCTTAGTATTCACTATAAATAGAGGTCATCGTCTTTGATTTTGAAAACAGGACGATTGCCAAAGAGAAGAGAAAAAAATTAAAGTGAGAAAGAGAGATAGAAAAGAAGATAAAGCAAGTGGTGATCAAATTCTAGGAGAAGTTAGAGGTCGTAGCTTGTGTGTTTTCTTAAACTTGGAACTAGCTTTGGAAACGAGGTAGGGGTTTCTTGGGGGCCTTTTACAGAGATTGTTTTAATTAAATTTTGTGAACAATAGGTTATGCGTGATATGATTATTTGATTAATATTCTTGTTACAATTGAATGTTATTGTTGAAATGTTTATGTGCTCTTGATTGGTTGAACAATATTGGTACATTGATGATTTTGACATATTTATAAGAGTGAATTGTGTACATAGCTTGTGGATAAATAATGAGTTACTCTTTTAGTAAACTCTTTAGTAGTTCTGGCTTGTAAAATAATATAACTATTTCAAGCTTCCAGATGTTGTTGTTGTTTCGAATATTCTATGTGAAATATTTACCTTATTTATTTAAATGTTTCTTCACATTTTAGTTATAGTTTTTACCAAATTCTATAATTATAAGGTGTGAATCACGTCTTAATCCAAAGTTACGTAAACCCGTGGGTTGGGGCGTGACAGTTAAATTTTAGTTTTCTTGTTTCCTATGATTCTATACAACTATCTTTACTAGAATACTAACCATAATGCTTTATTAATAAATATATACACTCAAAAATTGTTTCTTTCATAAAACTTGAAGTTTCAATAGTTATTACATAGTTAACCAATCTTTGTTCCTACCACATCGATAACATTAACCTAAATAACGAAGCTACATGTGATTGCTCACAAATTCTACCAATTCGATCTAAATGGTCTTGGGTGTGTGAGTTAGCTTTGTCTTCTTGCACATTTTCCATGTTGTATTGCCCTCCCTTGCAGCAGTATCAACAACAACATCTCTTCTTGGCTTGTAAAACTAACATCAATCATTAAAAATGAAACTTGAGACAGAGTGGTTTAAAGAACAGTTTGTTTAAGCACTTGCCACATCAGATACAAACTTAATAATACTATTTTAGTTATCCATTGATTTTATGATTCAATAAACATGGCCATGAGGAAAATATACATACCTGAAGGGTGCAAACAGTATCCGGATAGCTGACAAGATAACACCAAGTGCTCCATGTAGAGAAGTGAAATAAAAATATGAGCATAAAGGAGCAAAAATAAGAAGTAATAAATGTTTCAAATACAACACTAACTATAAACTCAAAATGTAACAACCCGGTCCCAAATTATTAGTTAAATATTAAATTGGTCAAGAAAAAGACAATTTTACCTGGGAATATATAAATGATTTAAGAGTTGACTTTTGTTCGGGAGGATTTTGGCGAGACCTCAACATCCCGGTTCTTGAAAGAGTAATAAAATAATTAAAATAAGAGGACATAAATTTAAATGAGAAAGTAAATTGAAATGATTTAAATTAATTAAGGTTTTTGAAGATTAAAATATTATTTAATATAAAAAGGGACAAAAAGGTCATTTTAAGTTCTAGAAGGAATTTGGAAATTTTAATTAGACCGTTGCGGTGAATTTGGAGGAGCCCTTATCTGTGAATTTGGTGGTGCAAGCGACAACTCAAGGTTGAGATCATCAAGGTGAGTGCATGAGGATGCCATTGTTTTGTTTTTGGATGTTTTTGATGGTTTTCCTTGAGTTGGAAGGAAGAAATGCAGGGTACTCTTCCGCTTGCGAGGGCGTGGTTTAAATAGACATCTGCTGATGAGGGATTTGTGGTCCAGCTGTTTGCCATTTTCTCTCGATACCTACGCTTCACGAGGATTTTGCGGTCGCATGCATTTAGAAGGGAAGCATTTCTACTTTCCTTTTTACTTTCTTTTCCTCCCTGTTTTTCTGTGTATTGTGTTTTGTTTTCTTTTTAGTTTGTCGTTTTTGTTTTATTTCAGTTGGGGAACCGTGATTTGTTTCTTTTTCGTTTGTCTCATTCCCTTTATTTCGTTTGGGAAGTGTGTTTTCCCTTTCGACTGTCATCTTTGTTTTGTTTGGGTAGTGCGTTTTATTTTTTTTTTTCCTTTTTGTCTTTTCCAACTTTCTTTTATTTTATTTCAGAAAACGAAAAAAAAAAAGTGAAACAAAATGAAAATGAAAAAATACACGGAAAGGGCAACGACAAACAGGCACAACAATAATACATTAGAAATCATTCTTTCACAGTGCTCGGTGTCTCAACCATAGGACCTTTGAGTTTAGCCCTATGACTATCCTCTTCCGGGGCTTCAGGTTCAGTCTCTTGGGGCTCATCACTCGAGCTCCCAAAGATTGCACTCTTAGCTTGAGCGTAACCACTCTCGCGATTCTGTTTTCTTGCGCTTACCCGGTCGGTCTAGGTCCTCCAGCTGCTTTCTCATGTCATGGGTGTAAACACTTACCATCTTTGAGAGATTTTTGTTCTCTTCCCGCAACGCCTCAAGCTCGGTGTCGATTCACCTCCACTATCCTTGCCCTTTCCCTTTTTAAACTTTTGATAATACTCTGGCACTCTTCGACCACACTTCACTCTGCCGCCAACTGACCTCATAGCACCTCCACCTCATGGGACTTCGCAATTAGGCGATGACCCACACTTGCGGCTGTTGAGTTCTTTGCACGCTTAGTGCCAGAGCATCGCTCACGACCCGGTTTTCATCCCTTTCTCCCAGCACCCGTATATCCTTGGGAGTCACTAGATTTCTAGCAACTCCAAGGGCAACATCATTGTCCAACAGTATTGAGTCATTCATTGTCACGTGCCCCTGCAGAGGCAAAGTAGGGCATCCACACTGGTGCCACTTGCTTGGCCTCGAGTCTAGTCGGTGGAGCTAGGTTGAGATCCAACGAGAATGGGTAGGAAGAGGCCATTTGAATTTTCTTTTCTTTTGTCTTTCTTTTCTCTTTTGTGTTTCTGAGTTTGTGTGTTTTTCCCCAACTCTTTCTCTTCTTCTTTTATAGAGTTAGTTTCTACGCAACCTTAGCCACTGCGCTTCTGCGTGTTGCGCGGCCCTTACGGCCTATTCCCCTTAGGTCAGCTCACCCGTTCCCTACCCCCTTTAATTGCATTTTTGTCTTTCTTCGTGTTCAAGAAACAAAAGTCGTCACACATTCCTACGAAGCCAATAATTCTGGCTTGGGAATGTGCGAGGGACCTCTGCTTGTCGACACGTCCCTCGCTTGGTTGCCCGTGACTCACAGGAGCCGAAACATCAGGGCCCACTTTTTCTATTTTTCTGAGTTCTCGCTCTTTGTGCTTCTGACTTGGTTTCTTTATTTTATTTACTTTCTTCGCTTTTGGGCTTTCATTTGGGTTGGGCCTTCATTTTGGTTTGTGCGTTTCTTTGGGTTGGATTTCTGCATGTCTAGAGACTGTTGTTAAGGCTTACCTGTTTTATTTGTTTATGTTTGGTTTCGTTTTTGTTTTGTTTTGCAAATGTGTTGTAGTTTTATTACTTGTTTGTTTGTTGTTAATTATTTCATTTCTTTTATCCCTTTATTTCTTGTTATAACATTGTTTATGCCTAAATTCTTTAACATTGAGGACAATGTTTATTTCTAAGTTTGGGAAGTGTTAGCAAGTCTTTTTCGTTTCACTTAAATTCTTGCTTTCTTTTATGGGAGTTTCACTAAAATACCCAAAATGAGGGCTGAAATTATAAAAATACCCAACACCCAAAACACTTTATAAACATACCCAAAACCCATCATTACACACACTCAAAACCCATTTATAAACATACCCAAAAAATATACAATTGTTGATTGTGGGTATGTTTCTATGTTTAAATAGTGTTTGGGTATTTTTATAAATACATGTCTAGGATTGGGTATTTTTATAAATATCTATTCTTATATTTTGTTTTCTTTTTCAGTTTTGAGTCTTTTTGTTTTCAAGTCACTTTCCGGACATATATGATGAGATTGTGATGAATGTTTGCATGACTTGATTGAAAATGCTAAAAATAATAATAATTTGTTATTCACTAAATGGCATCGTTCTAGTATGATATGTTTGAAACCCTCTATGCACTTGCCATTTGTTTCATAATTCTCCAGTTGAGGGACTTGCATGATCCAAAGAATTGTATCAAACATGAATTAGACTTTGTAAAACCAGCCCTAAGCACTAAAAGCCTACAGGGGGGGGGGGGGGGTGAAGTAGGCTAGAGGTCAAAGACCTACCAAATTAAAAATTTAAGCCCAGCTAAGAATAAAATGCGGAAGCTGGATTAATACAGACAACACCACGTATTAATCCAAACAGAAACTCTTGTGAATTTGGATCAATACAGAGCAATGTCGTATTAATCCATGTTAGTGTACTGATGTGATTTGAACAATATGTAACAAGTACAGCAAAGACAGCAAGAGTATAACCATACACACAGATTTGTTAACCCAGAAAACCCAAGTGGGTAAAAAACTGGGAGCACCAAGCTAGGAGAGATTCAATCCACTCAATAAGAATACAAGGAAATGAAGGAAGACAAAACTCAATCTATCACCTATAGGCAGCTTCAATCAACCTTACAGCAAGCACCATTTCTTTGTTTCTTAGCAGCAGCAAATCCTCTCAAGAGCACCAAGCTCAAGTTGCATATGTATGAAGTGAGTTATGGTTTCACATATTCATCTATCTCAATCACAAAGTATGATTGAGCTAGACAAATGAAACCTAAGTGTTGTGATGATTAAACTAGAAGTAATGAACTTGAAGCATATAGTTTAAATCAATCAAAACAACAATGAATCAAAACATTCAGCCGAAATCAATGTAAATATACTTGGAGGAAATTAATGTGTATGCAATCATACACATACTCTCAAGTAATTAACAATGGCTGAGACAATAAAATAGTTTTTGAATGCTCAATAGCAAATATAAAATGTTTCAAAAACATAGAACCGGTTCTGCATCAAAGATGCAGATTTTCTGTTTTCACATGATTAGCATGAGTGGTTCTTGAGGAACTTAGAAATGGTTTTTCAAAGGATAAGAAATGAGAAACAAGAAACCGTTTCAAAACACAAGTCCTACCCTCTCCAGCCGATAGGTATAGAATATATAAGGAGATGTCATTAAACACACTTGTTGTTTAAAGCCACAGACAAAAGAACATAACAAGTTAACGGCTCCAAAAACCAAAACAATATAAGGAATTGTTTTATCCCTTTTGGAGAACATGTGGGCTGACAAGGTATGAAGAGGAAAATAAAAACTATGTGTGTTTCTTTTAAAACCAAAGGCAGCCGCACATGGCTTTTGAACCAAAAGATGGCGCAAGATACAATCAGCAAGATAAGGAGGTAGAAGCCTCTTTCCAAGAAAGACCAGCCGACAAGAAGTAAGGAGAATAAACTCTACACAGTGGACTTCTCCAAGAACTAAAGATGGGAAGGAAATATATAAAAACAGCTCATGCCTTTTTTGTTTTGGTGAAAGAAAAAAACTGCCCATGCTTTTGTAACCACAAAGGAAGAGAAAGGAGTTTTTAAACTCTATATTAAACCAAATGCACGGACACAACACCAAAACATTAAGAAAGATGAAATAAAACAAACCATGTTCTTTGCAGAGAAGGAACCAACAAGAGTAGCCGCACCATCTAATTAAAAGAGTATGCTTTCTCTCTCATGAGATTTGAATAAGACTATCCAACCCATGAGCCAATGTCTAACGCAAGATATAATAAATATATCTAGAAGATGAGAAAGGAGAAAACAGCCGCACATGCTAAAGACAGCCCAAGAGAATGAGAAAGACCAAGGAATAAAAAGTGGGCATGCAACTTGTTTCCAATATAATTATTATATATAGAAGATTCCTTTGGAAACAAGAGTTTCATGATGGAGTCGGTGGACTACTCAAGAAATAAAGATGGGAAAGAAAAGAGGAATAAATAAAAGCATGCAACCCATCACTTTAAAAGGTGGAGACAAGAAAACATTTTGTAAGGTACTAAAAGCAAGACAAATGACATGCTCCCTACAATATATTAAAACAAAATATATTATGTCTCCACACACAAAATAACCAAATTCCACACACACACCCGTTGGGCTAAGGAGGAAACCTTCAACAAGGAATGAAGAAGGACATAATAAAGAAATCTGCCAACAGCATGAAAACGGACGCAGCATGGATTAATACAAGTGAGAATGGATTAATCCAAGTGAATACAGGGCAGCATGCAGGAATGTACGTCGGATCAATCCAAGTGAATATGGATTAATCCATGTGAACAATGCAAATGATTTTACCTTTGAACTGCAACGAGGATACATGGAAGCCCTTCAACCCACACTGATTCTAACCTAGAATCTAATTAATATTACAATGGTTTGTTGGTTTAAGAGAAGAGCCAAAATACAATATTGGTTCAAATAAGAACCTTACAGACTTGTATAACCATATAATGTGAGCTTTGAGCCTTGTGCTTCAATTCATGAGTGTTATACACGTATTCTTTCTTTCTTGTCATCCGAGTTGTTGTTTGATCTCATTATTCATTGATTTGGTTGAGCACTTAAAAGACATTCACTCTTGTGCAATTTGATTACATGACATTTGAGAAATGATATTAAGGCCCTCTTTGGACCGTTTGTGCCTTTCAAGCTAACCCTATGCATGCTTAAGCATGATTTTCCATTATTAACCACCTTGAGCCTATATGTATGCCTTTTCTTTCAAGTAACCAATTATTACTTCTAGCCTTAGCCTGAAAAACAAGAATTTACCTTTCTAAGGAACTCATGAGCTTTAATTTAGATGTGTTTTTCATGCTAAGTTTGGGAAGTTGTTATTACAATTAAAAAAAAAAAAAAAAAGAAAAAAAGAAAGAAGAGTACTTCACTCAAAGGGTGAAAGAAAAGAGAAAGGTTGTGGTTATTTGGCAATGAATTCAATTCCATGTTTCTTGGTTGGCCAAATTAAATAAAACTATAAAAAAAAAAATTTGTAATTCTCAAGCGTGATGTTACAAAGTCTTTTAGTCAACGATTATATGCTCTTACATTGTGAGTTCCTTGGACTTTGTTTTATCCTTATCCTTCATTTCTTACTCACCTTACACCCTTAGCCCCATTACAACCTATAATAAAGACCTAAATTGATCCTAAATGTCACGTGGTTGAATTGCACACATTCTTCTGCTTTTAAGTGTTTTGCATCCTTCTTGAGATCATAGTTATGCATGTTTTTCATCCTTCTATTTTGAGTTAAGTCCCTTATGGTTTAACTCTATTCTCATATTTACTATTGAGTGATGCATTGTGACCCTCTTCCAAGTGATTCATTTGTGAGAGGACAACTTTGGTGAGATTTGAAGTTACATTTGTGCTTGGTATGATTTTTGAAGTTGTGTGAAAACTGAAATTGGAGAATGAGTTCCATTTGGCCATCACACTACTACACTTGAGCATGTTGTGTTCTGAATTTTGCCGCCTTGTGAATAATGTCCAAACTGAGTTTTTCTTGTGAAAACTTTTGAGTCGTTTGCATGAGTCGCTCTCTCTTTAGAAAGTGTTCGGAAAGTTTTGTTTCGAGTCTTGTTTTAATTTCTGTTTTGCTCGAGGACTAGCAAAATATAAGTTTGAGAAGTTTGTTTGGTTCATTTTTACACATGATTTTTCATGTTATTCACCTTTTATTTTGAGTTAGTTCTTGACATTTTATAGCTTTTTACTTCCTTTTTGTGTTTTCTTAGATTTTACCTTGGTTAGAATGAAAATGAGCTAAAAGTGCATTATTGGTTATAAATTCTGTTTTTGTTCATTTTCGTAGGTCAACTTCTTGGCCTGGGATCAACATGCTCTGGTGATCGGATGAGGTCATGATCTTCATGAGACTTGTTCCAATGGACGTTAACTACAACATATCCAAATTTGAGCTCCATTGGACAAGTATTGCCTATCCAACCAATCCAGCATGTTACCACAGCTCTGGAAATCCGAATTGGGCCAGCTTTTACCTCCTTTGTGTTATCTTGATTCTTCTTGTTACCATAACTCTTGGTAACAAGAAATTACCTTAGCTTTGAGATATTTTCTGAAGCAATTGGCATCTTTGTGAGGACAAGGCTTCATCATTTGCAAGGGGACAAGAAGACAATGGGTGAAGACTTTAGCAATACAATAATAAAAGTAAAAGCTGGAAAGGAGGAGAGAGGGAAGCAAAGTCAATTGCAATCTGAAGTGGGAGAGGTTTTGAAAGGAGGGGAATCAATTCATTCGATCATTCTACACATTGAGAGCAGATTTTGGAGAGTTTGGAGCTAGGAGAAAGCCAAGGTGCAGCCAAGCAAAGTGGAGAAGAAGACTTCCACCATTGATGACCTTCAAGCTTTCATCATTTTCTCAAAATCTGTAAACTCTTTCTAATTTTATTTTGAGTTTGTATTTGGAATAAGTATGAGCAACTAAACTCCATAGCTAGGGCTTAGGTTGAAGCCCTAAACATGATTACCTTATTGTTTTGATGCTTGAGTGTATGAATTTCTGGATATTGTTGATGAATTCCAATTCACCAAATTAATCTATCCTTGATGTGTGTTTTTCCTTGGTTGGCCATCTTTGAAAGCATGCCTCTTGAGATTGTTGGGATTATGTGTATCTTCATGTTATCCTAAGCAATAAATGGATGAAGTAAGAATCATCCATGTGAATTGGTTTCTTGAATACCTAATGTAAACACCATGCTATTAGGATTCTTGTGATGTTCATATTCTCTTTGAACTTAATGGGTTTTCCTCGTAATTGAATCGAAGTACGAACCATACCTAGGTTCGGTTATGGGGAGAGCACAGTATTGTAGCACAAACCATGCACTTTACGTATATTAGAGAGAATCAATGCGTCTTGAGCCACGACCCATGGTCTTGATTGCGAACATCTTCATCAACACGTTTAGAGTTCATTACTTGAGTATTCATGAACATAGGTAGAATTGTTTAGGGTGGATTTCGAAACCATAGTGTTTGTTACATTTTGATTTCACATCTTGATAATTGATCTCTACCATTCTCATTTAAATTCAAAGTCCATTTACATTCATGCAATAGAAATAGGTCACTTGAAACAAATCAAACCCCCCCCCCCCCCCCCAATGTGTGTGTGAGTTGTGTGTTCGACACGTTGTGTGTCTTTGTTACTGAATTTTATTTCTGTCCGTAATTGTTTTGGACTTTTGGTCCGCGTTGTGTTCTTGAATTTTCTGTGCTGAATCCAACTGTATAAAGAACGTGAATTTTGGACGTACGGTTGGAAAGTTATAGGTCAAACACTGGACAGAGGTCGAAACTGAAAAACGATTCTGTGCAAAAGCAACCGGTCTCACTATTTCTAACGACCGGTCGCTCATCACAAATTTCACAATTTTCGATTCTGTGCAAAAACAACCGGCCATCACTGTTCACACGACTGGTCGCTCCTGTTCACGGCACTGTCACTATTCACATCACTGTTCACAGGTGATAAAGTGGTGATAAAATGGTGATAGAAAATACTGTTTTTGTTTAGTTTTCTTGTGTTGTTTCATTTCTTTTACACTTCTTTACTTATTTTTATTTTTCATTTTGCATTTGTGCATTTGTGGTGTGTCAATTAAGTGTTCTTTACGTACTCAAATTAGAACTTATAAGAAGCCAACAAGTTCTTTGTGGGATCGACCCCGTACTTATGTTGCGTAGATTTAGCTGCACCAAAATGGATTCAGCTGCATCCTCAACTTGTGATACTCGCAAGTGCACGAGCCGTTGGTAGTTTAGCATATGTAAGTGCGAGGTCGATTCCATAGGGATTGGTGATTGAATAATCCAATTCAGTTTTCCTACACAAAACAGAAATGAAAACAAGAGAAACAAAACAAGAAGAAACAAGACAAGATGGTGAGGTTTTACAATCCACCCTAATTGTTCTAATCATGTTATTGCAGCAAGTAAACAAATTGATTCACTCATGAAGATGCTCACAAATAAGTCCATGGTGTTTGGATCAAATTGTATTGAACATCACAAGGACCCCAAGCATGGTGTTTACATTAGGAGACCTAGAAATCAAATCACATAAGTTGCTAATGGATGGAATGAAGATGATCCCCAAACCTTCCCAACAAGAGCATAACGCATAAAACCTTAGGTGATCAGTCAAAGGATGCAAAACAGCTCCATTAAAACAGTGAAGAAGAATTCATGAATGAAATCAAATTTTATAAACTCAAACCATGATACAAGACTAGCAAGATGTTTATTACAACTAATAATAGAAAAACAAAGAAAATACATGAAGAAAATAAAAGACAAAGGGAGGAGAAGAAGATAAGGACAGCATGCTAGAGATGGAAAAGAATCATCTCCATGGCTGCCAGGAGGCCAAAGCCTCCCAGCTGCTGCCTTCTCTTTGTGACTCTCAACTTTCCCTCTCTTTGTGTACAATGGAAGTGTAAATGATGGATCTCAGGATATGAGTTATGATAGTGTTTGGAATGGAAGTGATATTTATAGGGAGAAAGGAGTGATAAATCTGAATTTAATATGGCTAATGCATACAACACTTGTATTTAGATAATCAGAATTGGTTGCTGCACTTCACCAATAACTCCCACCAGCAGCCCTAGCTCATCAATATGTCAGCATGACCAAGCATCCATCCAGAAACCAATACCTCATGCCTAGCTCACCATGACAAAGCATCCATCAGCTCATCCTTATGTCAGCATGATGTGTATTTTCATGGGCTTACGAATTGGGCTTGGCTGAATCAAATGATGACTTTAAGATGTCCATTGTGAAGTTCAGAATGTCTCTGATCCAACCACACAAGTATTGGCCCAATCCAAGCTCGGATGAAGAAGATAAGGCCGAAATGAACTTCTACCTCAGTCTCCAGCTTTTGCACGTTTTTGCACCATATTGCTTCAAATGCCTTAAGTTGTATTCCTCTCATGCCAATCAGCCCTTAATATGCATGGATTGTACCAAAAGTGATCTCTTGCTGCCTTAACATGCTTTAATTGCATGAATTATGCTCTCTTGCTCTATTGGCCTACAAAACACACAAAGAGAGGCAAATAACTCAAAATTCTAAGAAACTAAGCAAAATGAGTAAGTAAATTGGGCATGTATATGTATGAAAATATGAGCTTAACAACTTACATAATCTATACTTCAATAGATTCGTGCACTTGTGGGTATTTTTAATTGGTTGTTTGCACATTAATTTGTGTCCTCTTAGGAATGCAACAATTTTTGGCGCCGTTGCCGGGAAACTGGCACGGTTGCTTATATGTTTTGTTTGAGTATATTTGGAGTACTTAATTTTATTTTCATTTTTTATTTGTTTGTCGTTTCATTTTATTTGAGTTTGTTTTTGTTTCTTCTTATTGCAGGAACACTTTGCTTATGTCCCTTTTGAATTTGGATATTTCATTAGATTGCACAATAGAAGATATCCAAGCTCAAGCTTTGAGAGAAAGGAACATCCGAATAGCTGTGTCTACTCCATTGCCTCTTCCATTCTCACCGTTTTCATCATCACCAAGCTCACCAATAACCGAGTCACCCCCACCTTCACCAATGGCAGCCGCAGCTGCTAATGCGGAACTTACTATGCAAGCATACTCGTCACCGCCAACAACTGGACAACCATCTTGCATAGTATATCCCGCAACCACTTTGGAAAACTTTGAGTTGAGATCAGGGATGATACACATATTGCCTAAGTTCTTGGGAAACCCCGAGAAAATCCTAATGCACATATCCTAGACTTCGAGGAATGTGTTCCACAATAAAGATCGGAGGCATGAGTAGTGATGAAGTAAGAATGAGACTTTTCTCGTTTAGTTTGAAGGATACAGCAAAGGAATGGCTTCACTATCTACCTCCAAATTCCATCACTACGTGGGCGGATCTTGCTTCAAAGTTCTTGCAACATTTCTTCCCAGCACAAAGGACAAATGAACTCCGAAGTCAAATTACAGGAATTCTGCAAAGGCCGGGAGAAAGCTTCCAGGATTATTGGGACCGTTTCAAGAAACTTCTAATCACTTGTCCGCATCATAACATACAAGCTTGGCTTTTAATGCAACACTTCTATGAAGGACTTTTTGAAGCGGATCAAAGTAATGTGAATGCAGCTGCAGGAGGAACTATAATGACCAAGACTCCAACAGAAGTGCGAGCAATATTTGATCTTATTGCTGCAAATGCTCGCCAATATAATTCAAGGCAAAAACTAGTCAGAAAAGGGGAGTCCTATGATGTAAGTACCCTTTCTAGTATGGAAGCTCAGATTGCAAACCTAACAAACATGGTGAAGAAATTGGCACCAGGATCATCCAAGGTTTGTACATTTTGCTCCACAATTGGTCATGACACTGAGGATTGTCCCTTGGCACATGAGGAAGCAAATGCAGTGGGCTTATTTCAGAGAAATCAGTGGCCTAAGAATGATCCTTTCTCACAAACATACAATCCGGGGTGGAGAAATCATCCGAATTTCAGGTGGAGTGACAATTCGAATGTTCAACAAGGGCCATCCCAACCACCTCAAGGCCAACAACATACTCGCCCACCTCATGGTCAAATGCACTATTACAATCCACCACAACCACCACCTAACCAATCAAGTTCAAGTCAATCTACAGGAAAATCTTTGGAAGAACTTGTTGCTTCAATGGCTAGAAACACAGATAGTTTCATCACTTGAGACAAAAGGCTACATGCAGAGGAATGACACCCACATGCAGAAAACGGATAAGGCCATTGCCAATCTAGAAAATCAAGTGGGGCAAATTGCTACAACTTTGAGTCAAAAGGAACCTAGTATGATGCCTAGCCAACCAGTGATTAATCCAACTGGGCGTGAGCATGTTCAAGCAGTTACCTTGAGAACTGGTAAGGTAATGGGTGAGGTTGATAAGTCTAAAAATGTGATTCAAATTGATGATGAGATGCAGGTTGAACAAGTGATGGAGCCTACAGAAAAGGATGAAACCAACAAGGAGAAAGATAAACATGCAGCTTCTTCATCCAAATGGATCCCAAAGCCTGAAATTGCGAGAAGGGCGAGAAAGATATCTTACGTGCTCCTTTTCCTCACAGGCTTATGAGTTCCAAAAAAATTCAACATGCCAAGGACATATTGGAAACCTTCAGAAAAGTGCAAGTCAACATTCCTCTCCTGGATGCAATCATGCAAATTCCGAGTTATGCAAAGTTCTTGAAGGACCTTTGTACCAACAAGAGGAGGTTCCATGATCCTGAAACGGTTGCACTAACGGAAGAAGCTTCTGCTGTTTTGCAAAGGAAGCTCCCTCCCAAATTAAAAGATCCAGGAAGTTTTACAATTCCTTGCACTATTGGTGATAAATTGTTTGAAAAAGCTTTACTTGATTTAGGTGCTTCAATTAATCTAATGTCTTATTCTGTTTTTGAAGCCCTTAATTTAGGTGATCTTAAACCAACTTCTGTCAGCATTCAATTGGCAGACCGATCAGTGAGATATCCAAGAGGAATCTTGGAAGATGTACTTGTGAAAGTAAATGATCTCATTTTACCAGCTGACTTTTTGGTGCTAGAAATGGAAGAAGCTCCTATTCCGGGTGCGGATCTTCCATTGATTCTTGGCCGCCCTTTCATGGCCACTGGAGATACTAGGATCAGTGTTCGACAAGGAACATTGACAATGACAGTTCAAGGGGAAACGATAATGTTCAATGTATTTGATGCCTTCAAACTCCCTAGTGATGAACATGAATGTTTTCGTATTGATACATTATGTCAAATGGTGCAAAATACTTTTAATAGTACTCATGGTACCGATTCATTAGAAAAGGTGTTGACACAAAATCCTCAAGTTGCTGAAATTGATGACGATGAATTACTTGAGGCTGTGCAATTCCTTGATGCATGTCCCGCCATACCACGTAAGTACACTCCGAATTTTATACCTTTGCCAGTCAATACTGAAAAGCTTGTTCCTTCTCTTGACAGGGCACCTGAGTTAGAGCTCAAACCATTGCCTTCCCACTTGAAGTATGTTTATTTAGGCGAAAGCAGAGATATTGCCCGCGATTATTGCTAGCAATCTGATCAATGCATATTTATGTATCATTTTGTAACACTCTACCCTATTGTTTGGTTATGTTTTTAAATAAAACTTGTGCTTTTAATCCATTTTGTGTTTGTTATTCAGTTCATTGAGCTCTAGGTACCACTTGAGGCATTTGAAGCAAAAGGGAGCAAAAACATGCAAAAACTGGCGACTTAGTTAGAAATTCATTTCGGACTTATCTTTTTCATCCGAGCTTGGATTGGGCCAATACTTGTGTGGTTGGATCAGACACATTCTGAACTTCACAATGGACATCTTAAAGTTTTCATTTGATTCAGCCTAGCCCAATTCGTAAGCCCAAGAAGTTGTTCATCATGTTGACAGGAAGATGAGCTCATTGCATGCTTGGTCATGGTGAGCTAGGCATGAGCTAGGGCTGCTGAATGGAAGCTTGGTCATGCTGACATGAGGATGAGCTAGGGCTGCTAGTGGGAGTTAGTGGTGAAGTGCAGCAACCATTTCTGATTATCTAATGCAAGTGTGTTAGGTCATTGCCATATTCAATTCAGATTTCTCACTTCCCTCTCCCTATAAATACCACTTCCATTCCAAACACTTTCATCACAACAATTCCTGGGATTCACAACCCCACAATTCACTCCAGCCGAACACTCCCACAAACCTAAACACTCCAGAAATCAACCCAACACTCCAAACTGCCTCAAATCACCAAAACAGTTCCAGCAAACCTTCATTCCATTTCCCTACGAATTTCCTCTTTCTCTACCATCACAACTCACCCAAACTCATCCCAAATCATCTCCTTGGCTGTCATACATCCTTCTAGATATGGGGAAGCATTTGGAGAAGCATTAGACGTGGAGAAGCACTTGGAGAAGCCTTGGACAAGAACTTCAGAAAAGGGTTTTTCTACTCTTATTGCATTCATTATGTTTTCTCATTTCTGTCTTAGTTTATTTCCCATTATGAGCAGCTAATTTCCATAGCTAGGGTTTCAATGTAACCTGACAAGACAATTTCATGTTTCAAGTTAATTTTATCCTTTGTTGATTACTCCTAATTTTCTGGTCTCATTCACTTGTTCTTAGTTGAATCTTTATGCATGTTTAAATAACTGGCCACTATGAACACATGCATGTTGGTTATCTAGTTCAAGTTTACATAAACACCATATGACTCTTGAACCGATTAGTGAATGAGTGGGTAATGCATTTAGGACAAACACCATGTTTAAATGTTTACTTGGTTCTTTCGTGTTCTTCTTAAGCTTAATGGATTCAGATTCATAGCCTAGACTAAACACCATAGCTAAGTTGTGTTTCTGAGTACTTGATTAAAACCAAACACCATATGGATAATCATACATAAGAAAGAACGAACTCCAGAAATTGTAATCAACTTAGGTGATTGTTAACTTGTTGCTTGAAATTGGATTGTCATGGTGAAGTTGAAACCCTAGTGCTTGTCTCCTTTGTCTCTACATTTTCTAAACATCTACTTGCTGGTTACTTGCTATTTTGCATTCCCTTTAGAAGTTTTCAATCACTTGCTATATGCTTTTCCTTTTTGTAGTTGTTACTCAAAACAAACTCAACACAACCTCATTTAAATTCTGTTTAGTCTTAGGATTACTTGTGAGTCTAAGTAGTAGTAATAAGTGTCTTTCATCCAAGTCTCTGTGGAACGACCTCGTGCTTGCATTCCTATACTATAATTGGTTCGTGCACTTGTGGAACCTTCAAAGGCTCAAAACTCTTCTCACAACTGCACCTATCATTATGCCTCCAAATTGGAATTTACATTTCGAATTAATGTGCGATGCATCTGATTTTGCAGTTGGAGCTGTATTCGGACAAAGAGTTGAGAAGAGATTGCATGCCATATATTATGCAAGTCGTACCCTCAATGATGCTCAGTTGAACTATTCAACTACTGAGAAAGAGCTTCTAGCTGTAATTTTTGCTTTAGAGAAGTTTCGTTCGTATTTGATAGGCTCTAAAGTAATTGTTTTTACTGATCATGCAGCTTTGAAATATCTCTTGGCAAAGAAGGAAGCAAAACCAAGATTGATACGATGAGTTTTGTTGCTCCAAGAGTTTGATATAGAAATCATAGATAAAAAGGGATCGGAGAATGTGGTAGCTGACCACCTTAGCCGTTTGATCATTAACTCCAATACCGAAGAAGACACTCTTCCTCTTCGTGAATCCTTTCCTGATGAGCAACTTTTTGCATTGCAAGTTTTTGACCCATGGTATGCTGACATTATCAATTTTCTTGCAACATGAAATATACCAAGGGACTTGTCAAGAGGTCAAAAGGACAAGTTACTGAAAACCACCAAGTCCTATGTGTGGGATGACCCATATTTGTGGAAGTATTGTTCGGACTCCGTGATTAGGCGATGTGTTCCCGAGAACGAATTTCAGTCTATACTCGCATTCTGTCACTCGAATGCATGTGGTGGCAACTTTGGAGCCAAGAAGACAGCATTAAAAGTTTTGCAAAGTGGATTCTTTTGGCCAAGCTTGTTCAAAGATGCCTCACAATTCTGTCTATCTTGTGATAGGTGTCAACGAATGGGTAACATTTCATCTCGAAATCAAATGTCTTTAAATCCAATTCTAGTTGTTGAAATATTTGATGTATGGGGCATAGATTTCATGGGACCATTTCCTTCATCTTTTGGAAATCTATTTATTCTACTTGCGGTTGATTATGTTTCAAAATGGGTGGAAGCAATTCCAACCAAATCTAATGATTCGAAAGTTGTTCTTAGCTTTCTTCGAGCTAATATCTTTTGTAGGTTTGGAACACCAAGGGCCATCATTAGTGATGGAGGATCCCATTTTTGCAATCGATCATTTGAGACCCTACTCAAGAAGTATGGCATAACCCACAAGGTGTCCACCCCCTATCACCCTCAACCTAGTGGGCAAGTAGAGATTTCCAATAGAGAGGTGAAGCACATATTGGAGAAGACTGTTGGTCCTACTCGAAAGGATTGGTCTATGCGCCTTGACGATGCTCTCTGGGCATACCGAACTGCTTACAAAACTCCAATCGGTATGTCTCCTTTTCGCTTAATTTTTGGAAAACCTTGTCATCTGCCTGCGAGCTTGAACACAGGGCCCTTTGGGCAATCAAGAAGTACAACTTCGACATGAAGGAAGCAGGAGATCATAGAAGATTACAACTGAGCGAACTGGACGAGCTTCGCAATGATGCTTATGAGAACGCAAAAATTTACAAAGAAAAAACAAAGGCGTTTCATGATAAGCATATCATTAGAAAGTCGTTTGAAGTAAGGCAAAGAGTATTACTCTTTAACTCTAGGTTCAAATTCTTTCCAGGTAAGCTTCGTTCCCACTGGGTTGGCCCATTTGTAGTTACTAATGTCTTTTCCTATGGTGCAGTTGAAATCCGACCAATAGGCATAGGCAATGAATTCAAAGTTAATGGGCATAGGTTGAAAATCTACCATGAAAATGCTTTGAATCAAGAGGATGAAGTACTCCACTTCATTGATGCACCTGCTGTGGTGAGAAACTGAGTTGGGAAGGTAAGTCCTTAATAATAGAAAATAATAATAAAATAAAATAAAATAAAAAATTTGATTCTCCTCAAAACGACAGGTCGCTTTTGCCTTGCGACCGATCGCTCTTTTGGCATTTCGAAAAAAATCGTTTCTATGTAAAAACGACCGGTCGCCTTTGCCTTGCGACCGGTCGCTTTTCGTGAAAAAAATAAAATGTCGTTTCTGTGCAAAAACGACCGGTCGCTGTGCACTTGCGACCGGTCGCTCGTTACGCAATTCTGTTTTTAATTCTCTGCAAAAACGACCGGTCGCTTTTCACTTGCGACCGGTCGCTCTTCGCGCAAATGTTATATTTCGTTTCGGTGCAAAAGCGACCGGTCGCTTTGCATTTGCGACCGGTCGCTCGTCGCGATTTTTAGTTATATCCGTCTCTTTTCTTCTTTTCTCTCTTCTCTCTCCTCACTTCTTCTTCCTCCCAACAACACCAGACCTCTCCCACTTCGACTTCTCTCTTCTCCCCCCTCTAACTCACACAAAACCCACCCTAATCTAACCTCAAATCACACTTTTCTCACTTGATTTTTCGAGTAGAATCCATTTTTGGCATCTATTCCTTGAAATTTCAAGTGTTTTCATCAATTTTGGAGAATTTTGCAGTTATGGTTATTGTTCACTCAAGGTAAATTTTTTTTTTCTTTGAATTTCCTTTGATTTTCTTACTCTAATTGCTTTTCTTATTGTTTATTATTATTTCTACCTTGTTTTTCTTTGTTTTTGTTTTTGATTGTGGATTGTGGTTGTGTGGTGTGATTTTGCTCAATTGGGTATGTTTTTCTCACTCTCTAATCTTTTTTCTTGATCATTGTTGTTGTTATTTGTATTTATTATTGCCTCATTACAATTGTGGTTGAATGTTGGGATTGTGGTTTACAATTTGGAATTTCGGCATAATTGTGCATTGTGATTAATTTTGTGGCATTGTTGAATTTGTGCATAATTGTGGTTGCAATTCTGGCATTGTGATTAATTTGGTGGCATATTGCATGTTTGGGAATTGTGGCATGAATTTTGTTGTTGTCTTGCTTTGTGCATATTGGTTTATTTTCTTTAGATGTCTAGAGCTAGAACCGGTAAGAAAAAGGGTGCATCTTCTTCAGGAAGTGCACCTCAGCCGAAGAGGCCATGCTCACTGCCACTGTGGTTACTGAGCATAACCTCGATCTTAGTCCCTCCATCCAAACCGTTGGACTTCTTCAAGTCCAGCACCTACTTAGGGACCGAAACCTCTTACCTTTAGCTCACATCTATAAAAAATATAATGAGCCTTTTGTGCGAGAGTTTTATGCTGCTTTCCCTAGGGAAGAGTTTAGAGCCAATGAAAATGTGCCCATTAAGGTTCGGGGAAAAAATTTTGAGCTATCCCCCTCCATTATTTCTGAGGTCCTTCACATACCTAGGTAGGATCCTTATAATTGGAACCATTCTCTGCTTGGGCATTTTGACATGCAAAGCGCAGCTGAAACACTTTTTTATGCTGACCCTGCTGCCTTTGCATCTCAAACCAAAAAGAATGTCCTCATTCAGGGTAAATTGACACCCTACTTTGCCATCCTGTGGAGCTTTGTGCGCCACAACATCTACCCTTCCGGCCAACGGTCGGAAATTCCCACAATGGGGGTCAGGATCCTGAAATTTTTGCATGAGGGATATTCTTCCCTACCTATTTGTGACATTATTTTTGAACGCTTGAAGGCTTGTGCACGTAAAAAGAGCATAATCTATTATCCTTGCCTTGTTGGCATGTTACGTGAACGCTCAGGGGTTCGGGCTCGCCCTAATGATATATTTGTTGAGCCCATGGGTCCCATTTCTGGACACTTCTGTGTCCAAGAGCATTTCTCAGAGGCGCCATGCACCTGCACCTGCTCCGGTGCCCCCCCATATGCCACCACCACCGCCACACAGGCCGGCCTCACCGCCGCCATTCCCACCTGCTCCCAGTGTCGACACTTCTACTTGGGACCCCAGTCTGCAAGCCATTTGGGAGCTGCAAATGCTCCAGTACCAGCAGATGCAGCACATGAGCACCTCTATTGACGCCATTTGGACGCACCTCCAGATGCCAGGTCATCCTAGGACCTCTGCACATGGTGATGATGGTGATGATGGTGATGAGACTGATGATGATCAGTAGTACTTTGAGTATTGTACCCTTTTGAACTTTTAGTTTATTTTGTTTTTGTGTTTTATTTTAAGACGGTGATTAGTTTGTTTATTTCAACTTTTACTATTAGTTCAACTTTTGTTTGTTTACTCTTTCTTTTATTTTGTGAATATCCATCCCAATTTTTCTATATAGCATTGTTTAATATTAAATCTCCATCAATTATAAACAGTGTTTCATATAAGTTTGGGAAGTAGATTGCTTTATGATTGCACACTCAGAATTTTGGCTCAAATGCTTATTTCATTCCATAACATGTGATTCCAAACACAAACTTGAAAAAAAAAAACCATAAATTTCTGAATCACTTGTTGTTTTGCATTTTGAGCTAGCTGAGGCTTCTGCTAATTGCCTCTATTTGCTCGCACTTGTAGGATCTGCAGCAGCTCTATATGATCTTCATTTCTCTTTTGCAGCATTTCTACCTGTGGTTAGCACTGTGGAGCCGCTTCTGCAGGTCCGCCACCTGAGCTTTCAGGGCCGCCACCTCCTCCTCAGTCGATGCTCTGCACTCTCGTGTTCTGGCCGTTAAGCGCATGCCCAAATTTGTGGCCGAGACCGCGTTGAGCACGGTTAAATTGTGGAACTCGTCCACTGCCATCCTGCGAGACCTCTGCGCCACATGCAGATGATCTGGAACTGTAAGTCTCCTGACAGTCATGCCTTCCGGCAATCCTGCCCTACACGGCACCACCTCAGAGAAATTTGAGGCCGAACCATGATGGTATGAGGAGTTTGGGAAGATAGGGGTTGGAGGAGCCCTTATCCCTGAATTTGGTGGTGCAAGCGACAACTCAAGGTTGAGATCATCAAGGTGAGTGCATGAGGATGCCATTGTCTTGTTTTTGGATGTTTTTGATGGTTTTCCTTGAGTTGGCAGGAAGAAATGCAGGGTACTCTTCCGCTTGCGAGGCGTGGTTTAAATAGACATCTGCTGATGAGGGATTTGTGGTCCAGCTATTTGCCATTTTCCCTCGATAGCTACGCTTCACGAGGATTTTGCGGTCGCATGCATTTAGAAGGGAAGCATTTCTACTTTCCTTTTTACTTTCTTTTCCTCCCTGTTTTTCTGTGTATTGTGTTTTGTTTTCTTTTTAGTTTGTCGTTTTTGTTTTATTTCAGTTGGGGAACCGTGATTTGTTTCTTTTTCGTTTGTCTCATTCCCTTTATTTTGTTTGGGAAGTGTGTTTTCCCTTTCGGCTGTCATCTTTGTTTTGTTTGGGTAGTGCGTTTTGTTTTTTTTTATTTTTGTCTTTTCCAACTTTCTTTTATTTTATTTCCGAAAACGAAAAAAAAAAAGTGAAACAAAATGAAAATGAAAAAATACACGGAAAGAGCAACGACAAACAGGCACAACAATAATACATTAGAAATCATTCTTTCACAATGCTCGGTGTCTCAACCATAGGACCTTTGAGTTTAGCCCTATGGCTATCCTCTTCCGGGCTTCAGGTGCAGTCTCTTGGGGCTCATCACTCGAGCTCCCAAAGATTGCACTCTTAGCTTGAGCGTAACCACTCTCGCGATCTGTTTTCTTGCGCTTACCCGGTCGGTCTAGGTCCTCCAGCTGCTTTCTCATGTCATGGGTATAAACACTTACCATCTTTGAGATATTTTTGTTCTCTTCCCGTAATGCCTCCAGCTGTGTCGATTCACCTCCACTATCCTTGCCCTTTCCCTTTTTAAACTTTTGATAATACTCAGGCACTCTTCGACCACACTTCACTCTGCCGCCAACTGACCTCATAGCACCTCCACCTCATGGGACTTCGCAATTAGGCGATGACCCACACTTGCGGCTGTTTAGGTGCTTTGCACGCTTAGTGCCAGAGCATCGCTCACGACCCGGTTGTCATCCCTTTCTCCCAGCACCCGTATATCCTTGGGAGTCACTAGATTTCTAGCAACTCCAAGGGCAACATCATTGTCCAGGAGTATTGAGTCATTCACTGTCATGTGCCCCCGTGTAGAGGGCAAAGTAGGGCATCCACACTGGTGCCACTGCTTGGCCTCGAGTCTGAGTCGGTGGAGCTAGGTTGAGATCCAACGAGAATGATTAGGAAGAGGCCATTTGAACTTTCTTTTCTTTTGTCTTTCTTTTCTCTTTTGTGTTTCTGAGTTTGTGTGTTTTTCCCCAACTCTTTCTCTTCTTCTTTTATAGAGTTAGTTTCTACGTAACCCTAGCCACTGCGCTTCTGCGTGTTGCGCGGCCCTTACGGCCTATTCCCCTTAGGTCAGCTCACCCGTTCCCTACCCTCCTTTAATTGCATTTTTGCCTTTCTTCGTTTTCAAGAAACAAAAGTCGTCACACATTCCTACGAATCCAATAATTCTGGCTTGGGAATGTGCGAGGGACCTCTGCTTGTCGACACGTCCCTCGCTTGGTTGCCCGTGACTCACAGGAGCCGAAACATCAGGGCCCACTTTTTCTATTTTTCTGAGTTCTCGCTCTTTGTGCTCCTGACTTGGTTTCTTTATTTTATTTACTTTCTTCGCTTTTGGGCTTTCATTTGGGTTGGGCCTTCATTTTGGTTTGTGCGTTTCTTTGGGTTGGATTTCTGCATGTCTGAGACCGTTGTTAGGGCTTACTGTTTTATTTGTTTATGTTTGGTTTCGTTTTTGTTTTGTTTTGCAACTGTGTTGTAGTTTTATTACTTGTTTGTTTGTTGTTAATTATTTCATTGCTTTTATCCCTTTATTTCTTGTTATAACATTGTTTATGCCTAAATTCTTTAACATTGAGGACAATGTTTAAGTTTGGGAAGTGTTAGCAAGTCTTTTTCGTTTCACTTAAATTCTCGCTTTCTTTTATTTTGTTTCCTTTTTCAGTTTTGAGTCTTTTTGTTTTCAAGTCACTTTCCGGACATATATGATGAGATTGTGATGAATGTTTGCATGACTTGATTGAAAATGCTAAAAAAAAATAATAATTTGTTATTCACTAAATGACATCGTTCTAGCATGATATGTTTGAAACCCTCTATGCACTTGCCATTTGTTTCATAATTCTCCAGTTGAGGGACTTGTATGATCCAAAGAATTGTATCAAGCTTGAATTAGACTTGTACAACCATATAATGTGAGCTTTGAGCTTTGTGCTTCAATTCATGAGTGTTATACACGTATTCTTTCTTTCTTTGTCATCCGAGTTGTTGTTTGATCTCATTATTCATTGATTTGGTTGAGCACTTAAAAGACATTCACTCTTGTGCAATTTGATTACATGACATTTGAGAAATGATATTAAGGCCCTCTTTGGACCGTTTGTGCCTTTCAAGCTAACCCTATGCATGCTTAAGCATGATTTTCCATTGTTAACCACAGCTTTGGAAATCCGAATTTGGCCAGCTTTTACCTCCTTTGTGTTATCTTGATTCTTCTTGTTACCATAACTCTTGGTAACAAGAAATTACCTTAGCTTTGAGATATTTTCTGAAGCAATTGGCATCTTTGTGAGGACAAGGCTTCATCATTTGCAAGGGGACAAGAAGACAATGGGTGAAGACTTTAGCAATACAATAATAAAAGTAAAAGCTGGAAAGGAGGAGAGAGGGAAGCAAAGTCAATTGCAATCTGAAGCGGGAGAGGTTTTGAACGGAGGAGAATCAATTCATTCGATCATTCTACACATTGAGAGCAGATTTTGGAGAGTTTGGAGCTAGGAGAAAGCCAAGGTGCAGCCAAGCAAAGTGGAGAAGAAGACTTCCACCATTGATGACCTTCAAGCTTTCATCCTTTTCTCAAAATCTGTAAACTCTTTCTAATTTTATTTTGAGTTTGTATTTGGAATAAGTATGAGCAACTAAACTCCATAGCTAGGGCTTAGGTTGAAGCCCTAAACATGATTACCTTATTGTTTTGATGCTTGAGTGTATGAATTTCTGGATATTGTTGATGAATTCCAATTCACCAAATTAATCTATCCTTGATGTGTGTTTTTCCTTGGTTTGCCATCTTTGAAAGCATGCCTCTTGAGATTGTTGGGATTATGTGTATCTTCATGTTATCCTAAGCAATAAATGGATGAAGTAAGAATCATCCATGTGAATTGGTTTCTTGAATACCTAATGTAAACACCATGCTATTAGGATCCTTGTGATGTTCATATTCTCTTTGAACTTAATGGGTTTTCCTCGTAATTGAATCGAAGTACGAACCATACCTAGGTTCGGTTATGGGGAGAGCACAAGTATTGTAGCACGAACCATGCACTTTACGTATATTAGAGAGAATCAATGCGTCTTGAGCCACGACCCATGGTCTTGATTGCGAACATCTTCATCAACACGTTTAGAGTTCATTACTTGAGTATTCATGAACATAGGTAGAATTGTTTAGGGTGGATTCCGAAACCCTAGTGTTTGTTACATTTTGATAATTCATCTCTGCCATTCTCATTTAAATTCAAAGTCCATTTACATTCATGCAATAAAAATAGGTCACTTGAAACAAATCAACCCCCCCCCCCAAAATGTGTGTGTGAGTTGTGTGTCTTTGTTACTGAATTTTATTTGTGTCCGTAATTGTTTTGGACTTTTGGTTCGCGTTGTGTTCTTGCATTTTCTGTGCTTAATCCAACCATATAAAGAACGTGAGGTTGAAACTGAAAAACGATTCTGTGCAAAAGCGACCGGTCGCACTGTTTCTAATGACCGGTTGCTCATCACAAATTTCATAATTTTCGATTCTGTGCAAAAACGACCGGTCGCACTGTCACTGTTCACGGCACTGTTCACTATTCACAGCACTGTTCAGGTGATAAAGTGGTGATAAAATGGCGATAGAAAATGTTGTTTGTGTTTTTGTTTAGTTTTCTTGTGTTGTTTCATTTCTTTTACACTTTTTTACTCATTTTTATTTTACATTTTGCATTTGTGCATTTGTGGTGTGTCAATTAAGTGTTCTTTACGTACTCAAATTAGAACTTATAGGAAGCCGACAAGTTCTTCGTGGGATTGAACCCGTACTTACATAATCTATACTTTAATAGATTCGTGCACTTGCGGGTATTTTTAATTGGTTGTTTGCACATTAATTTGTATCATCTTAGGAATGCAACACCCGCCCCCGCGGGGATTTTTGCCATCCCTAAATCGGAGTTGTAATGAGGAGTTGGCGATCAAAAATGTCTTAGTGGCATAACCGTAAATAACTCAAAGTTACTTTTAGAAAAATCAGGCATCTCCTTCTCTCTCCGTGCGCACACGCTCAGCTCTAAAAAAATAAAATAATCTCTAATCCCAACATAAACAAAATAATTCAAATAACAATCAAGACTTGTTTATAAGATCATTCTAGTATTTTTTGAAGAGTGAAACTACCTCGCAAGATGTACGGACAACTAAGGGGTCTAACTTCCCATATTGGTCAATGAGGCCCGCGGATCCCACGACCTCCGATTTTTTATCCGAAAGTTCCTATGGGTTCAACAAAGTCTACTAAGCACATTCTCCAAGTTTGGTCTCGATCGAGTGTTTATCGCTCTCGATCACACGATCGAACAATCTTTGATTTACCTAACTCTAGATTCATTGTTTCCAGTATCTCGGACTCCATTCTGGATTTGTAAGTTCCTACACAATCTTAGAGGTACAGAGAACAACATATTTGGAATTGGTGCCCATCCAACAGTCCGAACATATGAAACCCGAATATCGCTTAATATGCATAAATTCGTTCGACTGTCATATGATAACCAAATTCGAATCCGAGCATACCGTGACACTTGGGACGACATGGGGATCAAATTAGAACACAATGGGCCACCGCCCCATGGCCCACGTGCCGCCACAAGCATCGGCAAAGCATGGGTGGCTTGAGAAAATTCCGGCAATAGAAATTTTTTGAAACAGCTACGATACATATACCAATACGTTCAGACTGACAAGGAGAGTGATTTTTTTTCTTGGACCACGGCCAAAAACTAACTGAAACTAGCCTGAAAGAAGTCAAAACTGTTGGCATAATTGGGGATTAGAAATCGATCTCCAAAACCTCAAAATTAAACCAAACCCAGCACATGAACAGGTAAAGCACGAAGAGTAGATGAAGTTTCATACCTGGTTGGATGATTTTGGCCGCCAGAATAATTGAAAATCGCACGAACACCGCCGGTGACGAAATATGGGTTTTGGCTCAGTTTCAGTCCAAAATTGCCACCAATCTTTTGGTTTTGAAGGTGGAAATGGCTATGGATGCGTAAAGGAGGAAGAGACGATTCCGTTGTAACAAGAATCGTTGGATTTGGTCTCCGGACAGAGGAGAAAACGCTGGCCAAAGTGTCCGGTCTATTTTCATGAAGAAGACAGCACACACGAGAGAGCTGATATGGTTAAAACTCCAATTTGGGCCCACTACGTGTCTATTTTTCACAATAATAATAATTTCCAATTCCTTTTTATTTTTATTTTTAGCTGAAATTAGATTACAGAAAACCAAATTCCAACACTCAAACCAAAATATCCATCACCCAATTCTTAGCTGAAATCACAATCATAGTTGAAAAAATCTGAGTCAAGACCCATATATATATATATATATATCATCCTTCCATAAGAGTTGAAACTTTAACAAATTAATTCAAACCAAGAAACCAAAAGAAAAATTTCCAGACACTGTCCAGTTACATATGGAGGAAACAAATGTTCTGCAAACACTAATACCAGTTGACGAAGAGGACAATTTGGAACAGATTTATCAAACTCAAGAGCAACGAAGAGAGGAAGCTAACACATGGAGAGCTAGCATAGCTTCAGTTATGTGGAGAGATGCTATCTAGGTCATATGAGGAGATGAAGCTCCAACAAATGTTTATTACGTCTTAAATAACTTTTGTTTTCCTTAAGCCATGTCTAGTTGCTACATAACGTTATTGTTATTACTTTTATCATTTGGTTATTTATCAATGGCATAATTGATCCATATTATTATATGATTTTTATTTCATATGAAATCCAGATTATTATATGATTCTTTGGAGAATACTAAAAAGTCCCAAGTGAATCATAAGAAAATCATGAATCACAATCTATTAAAATCGTAAGTAAAATATTGTAATTACCAAATCCTGTTGAAATCCATTACATTAAAATTCGGTGATTAAAATCTATTAAAATCGCAATTGAATACAACCTCCTAAACCAAAGACAAAGACAACATATTCTAGGCCAACATCGTTGGAACACATGAAGGTTCAGACTAACGGCATTGACGTCGTCGTCAGTTGGGCTTCAATGTGGCTATCAAAGAGACAATCAGTGTGAACATCATTGATGTCAGTATCGGTTGGCTTCGCATAGAAAAAATCCTGATCAGAAAAGGATTTCAATAGAAGATTGAGAGATGTAAGTTTTCCAATTGAGTCTCATAAATCAAACCCACATAGAAATAAAACCCAAAACCATTCCTGAAATTAAACCCACATGAAAACTTCAAAAAACAAAACCTTTACCTTTCTAAGGGGAGATGCGGTTCAGATTTAAATATTTGAGTTAGGAATATAAGATTACAGAGAAACAAAGAAAGGCAAGATGAAATAACAACATACCAAGGATTGATAATTCCAAGATTGAAGGGAGAAGAAAGAGAAGATAGAATGGTGAAAGAAGTTGGATTAGAAAGAAGAAAGGTAAGGGATTGAGGTTCATACGAAAATAAAAAAGCATAAGGATTGAGGATGAGGAAAGTAGAAAGAAAGAGGGAAGGGAAGAGAGCCTCGGTTAGTGAAAAAGAATCCATCCATATATTTTTATTAAATTACCATTGTAAATATTTTATTCTGGAGATTATCCTCTTATATTTTATTACATTATTACTGTTCATGTGCAGCCACAATAAAATTTGTTATATTCAAATCATTAGACACAAATAATAGTGACTAATTTCGTAAACTAGTTGACCACCCATATCATGTCACCAAAATAAATTAGTTTACTTAAAAAAATATGACTATTTCTTTCCTTGTTTTGTAGTGAATTTGGGTTCGGGTTCAGTTGAGTTCAAAACAAATGAACCGAACCCAACCTATGATGAATTCAAGCTAACTTAGGTAAGGCTCGAGTTGCCTAGCTTTATTGGGTTGGGCTAGGTTGGGTTCAACCCTCAAACTCACCTACAACTCAACCCAACACCAACCCATTTTACAAAGGATAATATGTTGATTCATCTATATATATGAAATGATGAAATATTCAAAAAATAAAAAATGACCCTTACTTAATGAATTTATTAAGAAAAAGTAACAAATAAAATAAAATATAGCAATAGAGAATGCTCTAAACTACAACTTCGTTTCCTCGAGTGAAAAAACAAATGAAATATAGGAGAGTTCTCTAAGGGACAACTTTATTTGCTTGAGTAACAAATAAAATTTGCATCTCTGGGCTAAAATTTGGGTGAATTTGGCTCGAAAGAATTAAAATACCCTATACATGAGAGCATGTGGTCAAAATTAAATGAAGTTGGGTGGAGCTAAATTGACTAAATTAAAAACTACACGAATAAAATTGATGAAAATGATACTATGGTGACCAAATTATTAAGTAAAAAATAGAACAAAATAAAATGCTCTCGTTGAGAGTCAAACAAATTGAACAAAATAAAGTGCTCTCATTGAGAGTCGAAACTCAAGACCTCCCGCTTACTAAACGGGTGCTCTAACCAACTGAGCTATGAGAGCTTATCGGTTGTTCTCAAACGATAAATCACATTTATTCTGTTATTTCTTTATCCTCTACAGTGCCGAACTATGTTTGGCATAGGAATTACCACAGTCGATCTCTTTCCTTACCTCCTTATGAAACCTCTCCACGTACTCCACAGGCAGTGAAACCAAAGCCAAAACCCCTTCAACACCCTCCTCATTTTTGTGCCCAACAACTGAAGTCACCATCCCAGGAACAAGCCCTGTTCCAGCTCTTCCCACTCCACCATACGCACCTTTTCCCCAGCCAAAATCCAAATCAACAAACCTCAATTTGCTCATATCCGAAACCACAAACCCCCCATCCGCAACGATCTCCCTGTGCCGGTTCATCTCGATGAAGTCCAGCATCGAGGCTCTATACTCATTTTCAGTGACGACCTTCTTCACTTGTGATATCAAGTTTGAAGCATAATGTAACGGGTTGTCCACTAGTTCACCTGCCCTGGCAATGGCGCAGGCGAACACGACAGCATTTCCGTAGTAGCCTTCAGGGAGGGAAGGCCTGGACCGAAAGCGGGTGTCGATAGGGAAGAGAAGCCTCGTGGTGGACTGCGGGCTCATTAGGGTTCTAGTCCTTGCCCTCCACAGACACCCCGCTATTGCGTGGAAGGCGGGGCTTTTCTGGGAGTAAGTTTGGTTCTTCAGAGATGATATGTCGGCCTGAGAGAGGAAGACTGAAGTTTGAGCAAGAGACTTGAAGTCAGTTTCGGTGTAGGCAGCGGTAGGATCTTCAGGATCATGAGGGGATGATGATGTGACGTCATATTCATGGTGGGGGTAGGAGATGGTGGGAGGTGACCTTGGGTGGAGGGCTTGTCTTCCCCAAGCTGGTAACAATGAAGGAGCTGCTTGAGTTGGGTTTAAGCAGAATTCTGAAATGGCTTTTATCAAGATGTAGGCGCCATAGGCATCACAGATGCAGTGGTTCAATGTGTATGCCAAGACAAAGCCTCCACATGCAAGTCTTGTGACCTGCAAAAGTTTGATGACACAATTAATTAATTTCAACAAAAAAGAAATGATCCAATTTGGAGCCAACTGTTTTTTCTCATCATCAGCAAGCATCTTACAGCAGCAAAACCAACTAAAAGTTGTTTGATCATGTCAAGTTAATGAAATGCATAGCTCTGGTTAGTTAAGGTGAAGAATCCAACGCATCTACCCGTCCCTTCACTTTCAAGTTATCAAATTCTCTTTTTTTAATTAATTCAGGTATGAATTACATCTTGAATCATATCTTAATTAATAGAAGTGAGGCCTGTAAATGGGATCTTTATGACTTCGCTCATTAATAATTGAATGGAGAAACTGGTCTAGTCGTATATTTTGTCTCTTTTCAATGTTGAAAGATGTCCTAAATTCGAATCCTTCCGTCACAAAGGGAACAACTCATTATTGCGTCGTCTCTAAAGATATTCGTCAACTGGTGACTTTTCCTGCCTACTCCTAAAAGAATTTGAATTGTGAAAATACATATATATAATATTTAGAATACTCTGCTAATTAAATAGATGGTTAAAGTTTTAATCAATTGATTGCGTGGTCAATGGAGTCTGAATAGTCATCACAAACCTGCATGCGAAGCAAAGGTGAATCAGTGATAAGAACACTTCCCCACAAATCATCCACAAGCAAACTCTCCCATTGAGGAAATGGTGGCTTCAGTCCACCATCAGCTTCACGCAGCTGTGCCAATTTGATATCAGCATTGCCTTCACGAAAAATCACTCCCTCACCACAACAGTCCACAACGAGCTTGCCCTTATCAGCATGTCGGAGCCGCCCATCCACGGGGTAGTAGTAAACAAGAGCTCTGGCCAAGGCCTGTTTTATCATCCCAACTGGTTCTTGATCGTGAGTATATGATGAGGCTGTGCTTGGGGGATAGAAATGCACAAAAGGTATGTGGTTTCTGTAAGGTTTTCATTCTAAAGCAAACACTGAGATGGTCTTCTAATCATATACGGTTAACTAGTTCTATGTCAATTAGGAGTACATATATGATCAGACTTTTAGACTAAGAGACTCTAAATATTATATATATGTATTTTCACAGTTCTAACTAGTTCTCATGAGAAATTGGAGATGACAGATAAACCCTATGCTTCTCTAGTTGGCAGTCTCATGTATGCTCAAGTTTGCACAAGACCCGATATAACATTTCCATAAGTGTTCTAGGAAGGTTTCAGTCAAATCCAGGACAAGCTCATTGGGTTGCAGGGAAGAAAGTGATGAGATACTTGCAAAGAACCAAGGATTTTAAATTAATTTATAAAAGGAGTGACAGTTTGGAATTGGTTGGTTACGCAGATGCAGACTTTGCAGGATGTGCAGATGACTTGAAATCTACTTCAGGTTTTGTTTTTCTGTTTGGAGGAGCTGCTGTGTCTTGGAAAAGTGTCAAGCAACCTATTGTGACTACTTCAACTATGCAGGCTGAGTTCATTGCTTGTTATGAAGCTACATGTCAAGCAATTTGGCTAAGGAACTTTCTAACAAGCTTGACTCTTTTGGGAACTATGGAAAGACCTATTCAAATATGGAATGATAACAGCTCAGCTGTTTTGTTTGCAAAAGGAAATAAGAAATCAATTGGGGGCAAGCCATTGTCATTGAAGTTCTTGTCTGTAAAAGAAAAGGTAAGTGATGGAAGCATTGCATTAGATCACCTTGGTACAGATTTGATGATAGCAGATCCATTCAACAAAGGGCTTCCAAATGGTGTTTTCAAAAGGCATGTGACTAGTATGGGACTATTGGCTAGTTTTGATGCTTAAAACAGTGGGAGCATTTTCTTTTAGTTATTTTAAAGTTTTCTGTTTAAAGACAAGAGTGGTCATTCCTTTAGTTAAAGTTTGATTTCGATGGATGTTGGTATGGTTTAATACAATATATATTTTGTTTAAGTATATATATATATATATATATTATGTTTTTTTTTTGTTACTTGAATGCAATGAGCAGTAAATAAAGTTGTTGCTAGCTTAAGGATAACTGCTAAAGTAATGCATTCATGACAGTGAAATTTTGCCTAGAGCAAAAGAAAGGATCTTGAGTAATCCTATAAGTTGGACTGTAAAGAATAGCATAGTGATCATTTCACTTTCAGTTAACTATGACTATTCTGTAGTTTCAATCTTGACAGCAGCATTATGTAACAATGGAGAATGTTGATTGTGGCTATAAAGACTTCATAGAGTTTCTTTGGTCAGTCTTGATGGCTCATTATCATAATTCGTTGTTGACAGTGGCTTGGTAAGGAAACAAGATCAAAATGTGCTTCACAAGGCCTTACAGTAATTGACATGGTTCTTTAGTGATTAATTGACCAAGTGGGAGAATGTAAGGTTTTCATTCTAAAGCAAACACTGAGATGGTCTTCTAATCATATACGGTTAACTAGTTCTATGTCAATTAGGAGTACATATATGATCAGACTTTTAGACTAAGTATAAGTGATTATTTTAGTTCAATACTAAGTGCTAAAGGTTTCCTAATTACATGTGGATTGGAACGGCTAAATCATGATGGCTTAAGGAGAGCTTAAGAAGTCTTTGATGAGGAGGATTCTTAAGCTCAGCCTATAAAAGGAAGTCCCTGTGCTATCGGCTAATACTCAATAAAATACTCACCCCATCAAGAGAGAGTTAAGGAGCCGAGTAGCAGAGAAGATTTCCTGGTTGAGTAATTCTGCGAACACCTGCGGGCATCTGCCGAACACCAGTCGCAAGCCTGTCCAACAACTGACAAACAAAACCAGAAGCAGATCAACCATCAGCAAACACATCATGTCTGATCAAGGTGTGTGTGTGTGTGTTTGGTTCATATAATCTAATAAAGAATTACAGTTTCTTAGGCATTTTTGGTCATCAATGTTGGACAAATATTTGAATTCTCTTGGGGTTGGTTTCTCTGTTCGAATCAGTTCTGGTCTGCTCCTGACTTGCACAGAGAATTTGAGCATTGGTGCCATTGTTTGATGATCTGCAGTGGCCTGTTTATAGAATGGTTTGGACTGGAGGGAATGAGGCAATGGAGCTTCTTTATATAGTGCATATGAGAAGTGTAGCTCCTCATGCTAGTCATTTCAAACAGTTAGCTGTTGTGAAATTATTGCAAGCGCACAAGTCCCACAAGTAATACAGTGATAAGTGAAGTGTCGTTCCCACGAAGAGTGATTTAATTTACTAAGTACCGATTGTGATTAACCCAAGACTTTATTTGAACAATTGAATGATGAGATTTGATTGATTAATTAACTAAAACAATGAATAAAAGCAAGCGTAGAAAAATAAAGTAGAGAGATTCAAGTTATAAGAGAACTAGAGCTTCCAATTTCACCATAATACCCAATTCCCTTAGCATGTTAATCTTAATTATTCTCCATGTTTACAGTTCGATTTTCCCTACTTTATTCTATACTCACTGCCATGACAAGTAAAGGCAAACAATATTCACATGAGATATAAGGAGATAAATTTGTATGTAGTTTTGGTGTGGGAAGTGAAGAATATGGCTAGGTATTTATAAAAAAAAATTCTGAATTTTCTGATTTTTTTTTAAAAAAATTTGGGTATTTAAATTAGTTGTTGATGTCATGCTGATATCAGCAAACCTAGGCAGCAGCTTAAGCAAATCTTGCCTTTGGGCTTGCCCAAGCTGATGGAGCCCACTCCTTGCCGGAGCTGGCCTTCATTGGTGGAGTTGGGTTTTGGAGTATATATATATATATACTTTTAGAATGAATTCTTGATATTAGGTGTAGTAGAATGACATAAATTTCTTGTAAAGGATGAGCTCTACCCTAACACGCATAAACAAAAATTAATAATTAAAAAAAACATAACAAAAAATAGAAATTAATTAAAATAATTATAAAAAGTGATGCTCATTTCTCAGAAAATTGTTCATCGTACTAAAATTTCTGACGTGACATGCTTGTAATATATAGTTCTTGTAGTTGCTATTTCTCTATCCCACCCAAACTAACCTAATCTTTCTATTTCTTTTTCTTTTTTTGGTAATGCAACTAACATGATGAGAACGAATAAGTATTGCTAGGAGACTATTGCGTGGAAGTTTTATAATAGCTGACTTCTGGTGAGATCAAGAAACTCTCTAGTTTCATTTTTGTGAAATTATTTTTGTCTCAAAAGGTGTGGTCTGGTTGACAAACCAAAACCTCTAGTTGGCGAGCTACCTGATGCTTAAATAGTAGGGGTTTGAAACCCGTTGGAAGCACTTTGTAACCAGGGGCAAGCCGAATCCCGAATATGGATTAATCCCACCCTTCGGGTGTGGGGACACCTCGTGGTTTTTTTTATAAAAAAAACAACATTTTTTGTGTGTCTGTGAGGGGACGAATCCAAGATTTCAAGACTCTGTGAGCAGGAAATTTCAATAGTGAGAGTCATATCGCACCAAGTTGGACTTTACAACGTAGAATTAAAAAGGAAACACAAAGGAAAAAAAACCAAGAGAAAAGCAAAAAAAAATTGTGGTTTCCTCATGGTGAGAGCTAATAAACTCATGGGGTCATGACTCATGAATTGTGGTTTCCTCGATGGCCTTTCTTAGTTCCTCACAAATCTCAATTAGTTGTAACATTTGGCGCAAAGAACGATAATATATGTACCGACAAGACATGAACAAGAGGGATATAACTCGTTGTATCTTCTTTTGTATATCTCTCTTCTCATGTGTCTATCTCTCTCCTCACATGATATGTCACGTGAAAAGAGAGATAGACACAAAAAGATATACACCACATTGCAAATAACTTAACAAAAGAGAAGAAATAGCCTAAAAATGGCCATACATATGTGCAATTTCACAAGAGAATTTGTTGGTCATTATTTTGATGATAGAGTTGATTGAACTTTAAAATTGAGGCAGATTTTTTATTCGTGTTACTTCCAAATACATAGTCCCCCCCCCCCCCCCCCATAATATACTAGACAATTTCATAAAAAGATAATTTCCTTATCAATCACTTGTTAAAATGAAACTTTAGCATCACTCTTCAATGAATATGAATTGTAAATCTTTCGCCACAGAAATTTTGTGTTCAAACCACTATATTTGGTAATGTGTCATACAATCTGATAAGAAAAAAAAACCTTTAGCAAATTTCTGTTTGGACTTTTATTTTGTTGGGCCAAGGTAAGTAACAAAAAAAGGTTTTTTTCTTTTCTTTTATTTATGTTCTATACTTTCTCTTTTGTTGTACAATAGTGGGGGCCAAGGCCAAAACAACATACAACTAACTCGAATTATAGAAAAAGTATTTAATGCCCATACAATTCTGGCGTGGTGGATTCCCTTTTTGTCTGAGCGGCAGGAATATTAGGTGGAGTCATTTTATAGTGAAGGCTTTATATACGGTCTTTAGGTGAGGTTCTATATCTTAATCGTTGGATTAGATAAAGTAATTTGATTTAATGGTTAAAAGATAGAGCATCACCTAAAGGCAAACAATATTCACATGAGATATAAGGAGATAAATTTGTATGTAGTTTTAGTGTGGGAAGTGAAGAACATAGCTACGTATTGATTAAAAAAATTCTGAATTTTTTGGTTTTTTTTTATAAAATTTTTTGGGTATTTAAATTAGTCGTTGATGTCATGCTGACATTAGCATACCTAGGCAGCAGCCCAAGCAAATCTTGCCTTTGGGCTTGCCCAGGCTGATGGACCCTACTCCTTGCCTGAGCTAGCCTTCACTGTTGGAGTTGGGTTTTGGGGACTAGGGGGCCTTCTGCCCGTGCTGGCCTGCACAAGTGGAAGTGCTCTAAGGCCCTCACTATAGAATTCTTGATCTTAGATGTACTAGAATGACATAAATTTCTTGCCCTAACACGCATAAACAAAAATTATTAATAATAAAAAACATAACAAAAAATAGAAATTAATTAAAATAATTATGAAAAGTGATATATGCTCATTTCTCAGAAAAATGTTCATCGTACCAAAAAAAGAAAGATTAGGTTAGTTTGGGTGGCATGCTTGTACTAATATATAGTTATCGTAGTTGCAACTTCCCTATCCCACCCAAACTAACCTAATCTTTCTTTTTTTTTTTTTTTTTTGGTAATGCAACTAACGTGATGAGAAAGAATAAGTATTGCTAGGAGACTATTGCGTGGAAGTTTTATAATAGCTGACTTCTGGTGAGATCAAGAAACTCTCTAGTTTCATTTTTGTGAAATTATTTTTGTATCAACGATAAGGTGTGGTGTGATTGACAAACTGACACCTCTAGCCGGCTAGCTACCTGGTGCTTAAATAGCAGGGGTTCAAAATCCGTTGGAAGCACTTTGTGACTAGGGGCAAGCCGAATCCTAAACGGGGATTAATCCCACCCTTTGAGTGTGGGGACACCTCATGATATTTATTTATTTATTTTAAAACATTTTTTGTGTGTGTCTGTGAGCAGGGATGAATCCAAGATTTCAAAATTCAGTGGGCTAAATTTACCTTATGTATGCAAGAAATTTCAATAATGAGAGTCATATCGCACCAAGTTGGACTTTACAACGTAGAATAAAAAAGGAAAAACGAAAGAAAAAAAAGAAGAGAAAAGAAAAAAAAAAAAATATATATATATATATATATATATAGGAAGAAGAAATTGTGGGAAAAGGCTCAATTCGTGGTAGATCCAAACCATAAAAAAATAATAATAATAATAAAAGGAGAAACAAAGGAAAAAAAACACGAGAAAGGCGGAAAAACAAAAAGAAAGAGGAAGAAGAGAGAAATGAGGAAAAGAAGAAAGAGAGAGAATTGAAGAAAATAAGAAAAAGAGAGAACATGGGTATTGAATTTTTTATTTTATTTTATAAAATGCATGGGCTAGAGAGAGAGACTATATGGATATTGACAACTAGAAAACAGGCATGGGCAATAGCCCATACAGCCCAATAGCTGAATTCGTCCTTGTCCATGAGTTTAAATATGTTTGGTAACAGTTTTTTTTTTTTCCTATAAAGAGAAAAAGTTTCCAAAATAAGGATAATTTTTGAAAAAAAAATAGTTTTAGGAGGCTTTAATTTTTTCAATTTTCAGTTTTTTTTCCTCATAATTTCTCATTAACCAATTTTACATACTCTACTACACATGCGTCGCACTCTAGGCCCAAAATCCGATATATGGCTTATGAAATTGTACGATGTGCCTCAACTTTCGAGCATGATTGTGGACTCATACCCATCCTTGGACCTGGTGGTGGACCCAAACTTTTGTTCATGTGTGGGAGTAAAAAACCTTTTAATAGCTTACTCCTCTAAAGTCTAGGTTGTGCGCCAAAATGTACGGCTTTTATGTATGTTATTGTCCTCAATAACATATGGTTATGGTTTTGGACCAAAGTCTTAAGGCTTTTTGTATTGGACTACATGTTTATCAAGTTTGGGCCCTAATATTTTCAATATGGGAGAGGTTTTGGGCTAAAATCTTGAAAGTTTTACTTATTTAGTGGGCTGAGTGGGAGCTGGACATGCAAAATATTGGCCAAGTATCTAGTTAGATGAGTGAAGAAAAAAAATTTTAAGTGTTGCGAGCTGCCCACACTAGGCATATAGGTCCGCCAGTGCTTGGAACCCTCAGGAAGGCACCGGAACATCCATACTCTTTGTAACATACATTTTCATTCAATAACCTCAACTTCACAATTTACCTAAAAAGGAATTTTATTTCTAAGTCTTGTTTAAATAGGTATTATTTCATAGTTACATTAGAACTGAACCATGTCAAAACTAATACGAGCTAAGACTCGCCACTTGTGTGAGCATCCACCATTTATCCTTAGACCATCCCACAATGACTATTAGACTCATTCATGTGATACTAAGGCCCGCATGCACATCCTTGACCATGGACTCGCCCTTATGGGCCCTAGACCCTTCCTTATGACCCCAAATCCATCCTTCTAACTCTTAGATTCGCCAAGAGCGCAAATGAAATGCCATGCACAAATGAGTCAGTTTCATGCTTGATTTGGTGACCCATTGACTCGACCCAGTGATCATGAGACGTAACCCGATGACCCCATAATCTTCTTGGTGATCCCACAACTCAACTCATATACATAAAAAAACAATTGGTCATGTTTAGCATTCTCACATATCAATCTACACTGACATGCATATCTCTATATTTGGTTACATGTCTTCATTATGTATACCAGGAATTCAATCAATGTGTAATTGTGGACCGAACCTTGTAGTTTATGTCAAAACATAGAGAATATTGAGAGAAGTGAGTGGAAAGTGTAGAGAGAATGAGAGTTGTAGAATATTTTCTGATTTTCACTTATGTCTTCATTACTTACAATCAACACATATATATACAAGTTCCTAAGCCCCCAAGTTAGGCAACCAACCAAGTTAGGCAACCAACCTAGTGAAGCCCCCCAAATATTGTAGGTGTCAAACATAGTTAGGCAACCAACCTAGTTAGGCAACCAACTTAGTCAAGCCCCCCAAATATTGTAGGTGCCAAACATAGTAGGTGCCAAACATTAATTGACTACATAATTAACAAATTAATTGACTACATAATTAACACATTAATTGACTATTGCTAACACTCCCCCTCAAGTTGGTGCATAGATATCACCAATGCCCAACTTGATCAGTGAGTTGTGGAATACTCTGCTAGAAACAGCTTTTGTTAATATATCTCCAGCTGGTCTTCGGACTTGACAAACGGAAGCTGAATTTCTTTATTTTCAACTTTCTCTTTAATGAAGTGTCGATCCACTTCAACATGTTTGGTGCGATCATGTTGAACTGGATTGTGTGCAATGGATATTGCAGCCTTGTTATCACACTGTAGATGCATTCTGAATGTAGGTGCATATCCAATCTCTGTAAGCAATTTTCTCAACCAAAGAAGTTCGCAAATTCCTTTGGTCATTCCTCTAAATTCCGATTCTGCACTAGACAAAGCAACGGCATTCTGTTTCTTGCTTCTCCAAGTAACCAAGTTACCTCCCACAAATGTGAAGTACCCTGATGTTGATCGTCTATCAGTGATGTTCCCTGCCCAATCTGCATATGTATAGCCACTGATATTCATATGACCATTTTTGGAGAACATAAGTCCTTTTCCTGGTGCCGACTTCAAATATTTAAGAATCCGAAAACTGCATCCATATGATCTTCACTTGGACAATGCATAAATGACTAGCAACACTGGCAGCATACGCGATGTTTGGTTGGTATGGGACAAGTAGATCAATCGACCTACTAATCTTTGGTATCTTTCTTTGTTAGTGGGTACCTGATTGGGATTGTCAAATTTTCCAGGTCAACGGGTTCAGGGTCCACTCCAACAACACCAGACTTGCCCACTTAACCACCTGCACAATCCTCAGGTGTGGGGTTTTATCACAAAAGGCCTCGGTATTAGTTAGAGTGGGGTATTTCTATTTAAACCACTATTTTTCCTTCCCTCTGTCCGATGTGGGACAATTGGTTTCCAACAGTTTATGCAGGCAATTGTAAGAACTCATCGTGATTAGTACAATTATGCTCACAATATACGAGTTTAACTAAGTCTTAAAGACATTCTTAACTAGCTAGTGCTAGGTCCGGGTACGTTTCGCTAACCATAGGTCGAGGTGAAACCCTAATCAGAAAACATTAATAAGTCGATCTTACTTGCCTTCAAGCCTAAACAGATTTTACGTGCCTTAAAATTCGGTTTATATTTGGGATTCAAGGCTTTCGACTCTAAATGGGCCTTATGCACCCTAAACTTGTAACCATTGAAGAGGCTTTGGGTCAATGCAATATGATGGCTCTTGTCGAGCTGTACATGGAAAAGGCTTCGAATTCGCGAGATGTGTTTTCGGTCAATCACGTGACAATGCATCAACTCCTGTCAGGCCTTGTTAGCATGTCTGGGCGTTAGATGTGTCGTTTCATCATGATCCGACTACGAAGATTGTGGCATGTGTCACTTTTTTAATTTTTAGGCATTTCTTAATTTCTCCAAACTTCTAAAATTTGCTGAAAATATACCTCCAATCTCCAGAAAAATTCTACCGACTCCGATTCACTTCTACTCTTTTCTATCACCTCCATTTCTCCCAAAATTTTGCCAAATAAATTTCTAACATCTCCAAATAATCCAACTTCATTTTCAACGATTTCAAAAGGCCCATAAGCTCATACTTATCACCACTTCGAGCCAAAAAAATTATTTTTCACACAGATGGCTCCAATGAATAATACAAAGATTTTTCGGGGCTCATAGGAATTCTATGTTGAGAAGGTGGAGAGGAGTGAGATTGCTTAAGAGTTAGTGATTGAAGAGGCTATTTCGTCTTCATTGTAATCTTATTTCTTTTGCCACAGTATAATGTTGTCATGATCGCCGATCGGGGACGTTGTCCATTTTGGAGTGAACCTCTTTCAACATTGGGAAGAAAAGTCGCTAGATTAAGAGCTAGTTGGTATATTCTTGTGTTGTTTGGTTGTTGTTTTCTACAAACTATTTTTTCTTGATTATTTGTGTGATCTTGGACTACGAATTTAATTATTATGAAATTTCTAACATTGATATGTTTGTTAATATATGGGTCTAAGATTAATCATTTGGAATTAACATGCATTTTTATGTTTATGTTAGCATTTGGCTCACTATCAGCCGTATATTCAACTTCAAACAGGCGTATTGTAATTTATATAGGTCTCAAAAAGGCGCTCTAAACCTCACGTGAGACAATTCGCATACTAAATATTTCCGGGTATGTTAATAGAGATGAAGATAAGGTAGTTTAATCTTCAACAAGGATTGGGACCAGCTCTGATCTAAAACATAATTAAGAATCATTAGGAACTTAATCTGCCAGGTGGGTTCAATAAATAGTCTACTAAGAGCCTAAGCAGTTCTGGATGATGACTTTACTAATTTTAAGTGATTATCGATATCAACCGCAAAGGACCGCGCTAGTGCAGTGGTTTGGAGTATTTACTCTCTCGACAAGATCCTTAGTTCAAGTCCTAGCATCCGTGCGCGCGTGTGAATTTAATATACTATCGCCCGTCTCAATAAAAATAATCCTAAAAAAAGAATGATTATCAATCAGCAAGGACATAAGGGGAACTGGCACTAAAATACTATTAACTAATTGGTTCAAGAGATTATGATCTGTTGTAATAAAGAGAGGTTCATTGAGACCAAAACGAAAGAGAGGGTTTCAAGGTAAGGAACAACACAATCTCTCCTTGAGACAAGGAATTTCTCTTTTTTCAATGCCAGCTTTAGGTTTCCCTTTTTCCTCCGTTGTTTTTGTCAAAGACACAACATGCATGTGGGTATATCGCGATGATCTTGAATGGGTTGCAGAAGATATAAATATATATATATATATATATATATATATATATATATACTCAACTGTCTTTGACAAGCAGCCAAATGTTCAGTGCATGTAAATATTCTTTACATGTTATTTGACTTCAAGAAATGATTAATTTAATTTCAACTTTGAGTTGGCTCAAGAAAATGTTCAGTTTGGTACAAAGTGGTACAGAGACTGGTTAAGTATCTCTTTTTGTGCTCATTTTGGTCTGCCTGCAAAGCTTTATAATGTGTGATAAGGGAAGTGGATGTAAGATGAGATTAAAACTCTCATGCTAGTACTTCTTTTGGGGATTATGATGAGGTTTGAAAATCTATATAGAGGAATTAATATTGAAATTTATTGATCAAATTTTAAAGCCTAAATATCATTTTTAAATATTCCACCCAGTCAACGGGATCTAGTCTAATGATATTCGAAATCCTCACGGCATCATAATTGTGTGTATATATGTGAGAAATCCCCTTCTCTAATTTAGGCTATCACTTGTACTCCAAAAATTCAACCAGAACATGTGCTATTTTTGAATGCCATGACAATTAATTGGACTTAAGCCACATTAAAGCAAAACCCCGATCCGTAATTGAAACATCGGCTATTGATATGAACCTTGGACTTGAGACAGAGCACTTGGATCCTAACTCCTAGGTTCAAAATCTTTAGTTTATGAACTTAGGTCATCAGGTTCGCACATTAGAGGCTCGAGAATATGTATAAGATTGCATTATATTATGTTAGATAATGTATTCATGTATATATTTTTCACGAAGGGGAAAAATAAAACTCTTGACTAATATGGATATGCTTGTTCTCATGTACAGGAAATGCATTCTATTATCCAACTAATTCACATTATAAACTAAAATACTTTTTATCCTTAAAAACCCCTAGTCTTGTTTATGAGGATACTACTAAAACACTACTCAAGAAATTTTGATTCCTAATACTATACAAAAGATTCATAGTGTAGTTTGCATTCCCTACAAACATGGTTGGCCATGAAGTGGCGAGATTGATTTACTTCTTTTTCCGAAGTTACAATAATTTCTCCACAAAATGGGAGAAAAACTTTCCTGGCACAGGGTGTCGGGTTAGCAAAGTATCCCAAACCACTTACATGCTGCCCGCTATAAGTAATTTTGGTAATTAAGACCAGAAACAAAAAAAGGGGTTAAAGAAGTGCAGGCCTGGGAGAACGGAAAGGAAGAGGAAAAACAAATCAAAATAACTTACAACTAGCAGCATTTAAGTGGCTTAGGATACTGAAGTGGATTGCTGACCAAACACCCCGTGTCAAGTAAGTTTTTGTCACATCATATGGAAGATAGTTGCGGTGATTTCTTTTTTCAGTTTGTTCCAACAACGAAAAGAATCATGTGAGATTCCTAGTTTAAATTTCAAACATGACATTCAAAATATCAACACCTACCCTGCCTAGAAATGAACATATAACTTTAATTACATTCTCATAAAACTCATTATGCAAACCAAACAGGCCCCACGTCAGCTAAAATAACCAGACAGAACCCTAATAGCCATGGCCCATGCAATAACTGTATTTGAATGACCAGCTAACTATAACACGCCTGTAGAGACTAGAGAATGGAGAATGTAAAATACAGTATTCAAACACTTAAAATACAGCCACAGTCCACGTGCCGATGTGGGAGAAGGAAAGCAGGCAGGAAGCTGCGTTAAAGAAGTGGTCCAGGTTCCGGAGGTGAAAGAGAGGAATCTGAACGACGTGGGATGGCGAAAGATCCGGCGACCCTTCTGCTGCATGCTTAGCTCTTCTAATCTTCCAATCTTCTTCTATTTCTATTCACTTCTGCCAGCTAACAATCCCAATACAGATTAATTAATTAATTAATTATTAGTATGCAAGTTCATATACATCTCCAGAATATTAATTAATTTGTTCACTTTTCTTGTTCCCATGAGCGGTATAATTAAGACTTGCTAGCTACTTTCAGTGTCACACATTTTAATAATTCATTTTAGTTTAAATAAATAATAATGCAATCAAAACCATAACCAATAATATAATAATAACCCATTAGTGTAGTGGTTTAGAGCAAATATTTTCCGAGGAAGGGTTCTGGGTTCCAGTCATAGTATCCGTGTAGTGTGTGTGAATTTAATACATTATTGTCCATCTCAATAAGAAAGGTCCTAAAAAAAACATAATAATAATAATCTTTATATAATAATCTTTTCAGTCTAGATCCCTACAAATAGGGCTTCTACCTATGTGTCATTCTGCATATGCATGCCTAGCTAATTAACTACTTGAGCTAGTTTAGTTTAGCTTATAGACATTTCAAGCTCATTTTATTTCTCTCTCTCAATGGCTCTAGCCAAGGATATGAGAATGCCTATAGACTCATGCACTCATGAGTCTCTTCAAGTTTCATCTGATCTTTCTAATGGTTTTGTGTTTAGGGCCACATCTAATTACCATCAACCTGATCATCAGGTAGCCCAGTCAGTCATAAACTTCAAAAGTAGTGGGTACAATAGTTTTTTCCAGAACAGTGAATCTTTGCTTAGTTTTGAGAAAAACAGTAAGCAGAACATTTTCAAGACCAGCAATGACAAAGATGAGCACTTCAATTGTGATGATGATTTGCATCATGGTAATTACCAGTGGAACCACACGGCTAGCGTCAGCAATCCGCGGCTCTCGGGGGATTTCAATTGTTTTCAGACAGCAAGCAACTACAGCTCCATACCCAACACCTCAAAAGATGACCATGGAGATGAGGCTTATGGGTTGTTATACTCTGAAGCCACTGTAGTTGCAGATGGCTTCCAGGAACCCGAATCACAAGAAGGCTTCCACAAGCGTCCGCATACGGTTAGCACTCCCTTTTCTTCTCCTAATTTGTTCAGCAAATTATTAGACAATTTAGCTTTTGTATGTCATATTGTAAAACTGCTAATCTCCGTTATAGATCAAGTTTATATTAACATCATGACAACAACAGTTTAGACATATCGAAGAGAAATTAATCATCCAATCAATCTTATATTTGCTTCTTTTTTGTTTTTTGTTTTTTTTTTTAAAGTTAGTACCAAATCTATATTATCATGGTCTTGATATAGAAGGAATATTTGTTCACAGGGAGAGACCATGCAACCTTTAAAGAAGCCATGCACTAATAGTGGTACTCAGAAGCCCAAACCCAAGTCATCAAGTTCCTCAAAGGACCCCCAAAGTATTGCAGCCAAGGTTTGCTTCAGTTTCACTTTAACAGAATGATCAGATTTTGATACATGCATATATTATATTTGGTTGGTTGCAACTCAAGCAAAATCTGAAAAAATGGGATTTAATAGTGAAAGAATGTTTGTCTTCCAGCATCGTAGAGAGCGGATTAGCGAACGCCTTAAGATACTACAAGAATTGGTGCCGAATGGCTGCAAGGTTGGACTAAATTTCTTAACTTGTAGATCATGACATAAAGCCAGCAATGATATGTATATATGTGATTCTTAGCATTGTGTTATATATGCAGGTTGATTTGGTAACCATGCTAGAGAAAGCCATTAGTTATGTCAAGTTTCTTCAATTGCAAGTCAAGGTGTGACATCAACACTTCTCTTTTCATTTTTTTTTTCCTATTGCCTTTAAATTACATACCAGAGGCTTATATCGTGAGATCTGAATTCAGGTGTTGGCGACCGATGAATTTTGGCCAGTTCAAGGTGGGAAAGCTCCGGATATTTCTCAAGTGAAGGAAGCCATTGATGCCATCCTGTCATCTCAGAGAGACACAAGTTCAAGCTCAAAGTAAAGGGCTTGAAAAGGAGGCATTAGAAGAATAATAAAAAAAACAAGTTAGAGTAATTACTGCGTAGGCAAAGGAAAAGCTTTGTCATACATGGAAGTTGGCAATGAACTAATAACATTGTTTTCATTTTTGGTTATTCCATGATGCAATCCAATTAAGCTTCTATGATCTATGGAAATATTTTTGCTTACCACTTTAATTATCCAAGATATATCATCACAACTTTTCTCAACACTTGATATATGTCGATTTCCATAATCCTAGTTAACTCTTTACTTTGTATTTATGAAACTATGGTCATATCAATAGACACGTGTCAAATGTTAAGAAATGTGATAAGAGTACACATTGAGTTAAAGTGGTAGGAAAACGGCCTCAATAATCTATACATAATGGATACTGAGACTGCAATCTATCGCATATGCTACTCACACAGACTCCAGTTTGTTTCAATTTCGATCAAACACTTCGATCTACATAATCTGACAATTCGTGCTTCTCGTGAAACATAAAATTTTGGCTTTTCTACAGGTACAGATGTTTGGTAACGTTTTTCACCAAACGGATGACTTAAGGGGCAAGGGCCATGGGAGCCTAAGGGAAAGGACACCAAAGTCCTATGAGTGGACCATTGCTCATGATTAAGAAAGGACGACCAGGAGGGCCCATTCAAGCCCAAATAAAAGACCACTAAAACCTCATGGGAAGTCATACGGTCAAACAACCGAATAGTATAATTTTGTGATGCGACACTTTTTGGGGAACCTCTATTCTCTGCTTGTGAATACTGTGCTTATGTCTTTGGCTCATTATACACAGACCACTTGTCCTTTTTTTCATGCTCCTCCTAAAACAACACACAATCATTTAGACATTCATAAATGTTTTTAAACCCTAATCCAAGACCTCTCAACATCTTATTGTATGCCTCCTTATAATTTATAAGATTCTAAAAGATAATTAGGTTTAGGAAGCTCTTGGTCCCTTTTTTCACACTCTGAATGATACTCTGGATCGAGTTGCTTTGGAGAGTGGAAAGGTTGTCGGGTCAACACCAATGGCCTGATTGGATTTCTAGCTTGCGAAGGGATTCTTTCAACTTCTAAACAAAATTGAAAGTTGGATCAGGTTGACATGGACGGGCGAGCTTGGGCTGGACCCTGACGGCTTGTTATCATTTTGTTGGATTCACACTTGTTCTGGACTTCTGCTCAAGCCATTGTGCTCCAAATGGGGTACCTGGCCTGGATAAATTCTTTTTCTATGCCTCAATCAAGAGGACTTCAATATTCTTTCGTTCGTGTGTTGTCAGTTCAATAGATACGAACCGTGCTTGATCAAACATGAGGGAAACCAGCGTTGTGGTTAATGTTACCTTATTTGGGTTCAGAAACCTAACTTAAATCTGAAATGACCCAAGATTTTGGTCAAGATTTCAGTTGATTTTGGCCAAGTGATATAGTTCGGGCCTGAACTAGCCCTTACTTTTAGACTAAACAGAGCCCTATTCGGGCCTATACCTCTATTTTGGGTCCGAATAATAAGCTTGAATAATATAAAGGCGGGAAAATAAATTATTATATATATATATAAACAGTTAAATAGCAGATATTCGATCAAATAACTAAGACACACTTAAGGATCTCTCTATCCAATTTCAGCCTGATAGCAAAGAAAAGATAAGAGTCATAGATTTCTCCATTTAACTAATTCAAAACACCGATTACAATATAGGAAAAAACTGGAGATTTCTCTATCTAGTTTGAGCAATACATATGTCTATAACAATTCAAACTGATTATTTAAAAGAAATCATACCATGAGATTGGCAGAGCACAAAAGATATATGCAGGAGTTGCCAATTGGTTATCTGAATATTAAGTAAGCTTATTTGAAAAGATCTTGAGCTTTTTTCAAGTATTTTCAAGACGTTGCGTATGGTTTTTGGAGAAAGAGTCTTCTTCTGCTCCTGTGGAGCTTTTGTATTCATAGGCAAGAATTTCTAATTATGAAAGCTGAAAGAGGATAGTCGGCTGCCCCAAAGTCAGATGTTGGTCTGTCTTCCTAAATCGGTTTATAGGTGAAAGGACGGAATATCTCGAACAAAACTGTTGGTTATACGAGATGTTTTTCTAACTTGAGTCCTTTATAGCTGGAAATCTAGTTGGTAATCCATTTCTTCCGGTCCCGGTGGCTATTATCCAGCTCACTTTTCTTGTTGGGAGAGAAGACGGTCAAGTCGCCATTAATGGTGACAATCCTTCTTCAGACCCTCACGTGGGTCAATGTGTAACGATTACCAAGTTTCTTAACTTTTAGTGTGAACCAAAGTTAGAGCCCGTTAGCACTGTGGGCCCAAAATCAAAAGGTTTTTTTGTCTTTTTCTAAAGGAAAGATATTGACAAATATTGGGCATGAGCTTAATAAATCCTTTTCAAGAATTAAACCATTTTTGGCCCATTTTCCAAATATAATAATAATACAAACATAAGCATCTACCTCTTGATTGTCGGAGAGCTAAACCAAATATGCATCATTATTGCATTCAAGAAGTTTCAATATAGTATTATGTTGAGTAATTTTTTATTCTATGACTTAATAAGTTCATGTATTAACGAATTGAATAAATTGTCAGTTTCATGTATTAGTGGGTGTTGCGTCGATTCAGCTGCACCAAAATGGATTCAGCTGCCTCATCAACTTGTGATACTCGCAAGTGCACGAACCGTTGGTAGTTTAGCGTATGTAAGTGCGAGGTCGATTCCACAGGGATTGGTGATTGAATAATCCAATTCAATTTTCCTACGCAAAACAAAAATGAAAACAAAAGAAACAAAACAAGAAGAAAGAATGTACATTACAAGAAAAATAAATTACAACTTAGAGAACATTAAAGAGAGCATTTGAGGAAGGAAGGAAAGTGTTTGAGAGATTTGGAGAATTTTGGAAGAGAAGGGAAATGTGGAAGAGAGTAGAGAAGTGTTTGGAAAGCTTGAGGATTTTGGAAGAGAAAAGAAAGGTGTTTAAGAACTTGGAGAATGTTTGTGAACTTGGAGAATTTGAGAACTTAGGGAAGGGAGAGAAAGTGTTTGTGAAGTGTTTGAGGCATGGAGACTTTTGGAAGAGAAGGAAAAATGGTGTTGAGAACTTTGTGGATTTTGGAAGAGCATGTGTTTGAGAACATGGGAAATGTTTTAGAGCATGGAGAACTTTGAAAGAGAATAGAGAAGTTTTTGCAGAATTTAGAAGAAGAGAAAAGAAAAGTAGAATGATCTTATTACAACAATTGAGAACTACAAAAAGGAAACTAAGAGAATTTGAGGGAGAGAAGGGAAGGGAGCTCTAGAGAAGTGTTTGAGAGCTCCTCCCATTGGGGGTGTTATTACAAGCTTAGAGAACCTCCCTATTTATAGGCCTAGGAGAAGTAAAAATCTGAATTCAATATGGCTAATGCATACAACACTTGTTTTATAAAATCTGAAATGGTTGATGCACTTGTATTAGAAAATCTAAATTGGGTGATGTACTTGTATTAGAAAATCTTGAATGGTTGATGCACTTCCCCAATAAATCCCACCAGCAGCCCTAGCTCATCTTCATGTCACCATGACCAAGCTTCCAACCAGAAATGATAGCTCATGCCTAGCTCACCATGACCAAGCATCCAACCAGCACATGCTGAGGTCAGCATGACTAGCAACTTCAAGGGCTTACAACTTGGGCTTCTCTTAATCAAATTAGGACTTTAAGCACTCGAAATTGAAGTTCAGAATGTCTTCTTTCCAGCCATATGTTATTTGGGCCAATCCAAGGTCGGAGGAAGAAGTTAAGGCCGAAACAAATTGCTAACTCATTTTCCGCGCTGATAAGATCCATCCTGAGCATGGTTCTGTGTTTGCTAGGTAACGGACTCCAAATTTATCCAATGGGGTTTAATTTTGGATATATTATAGTACACACCCATTGGAACAACTTTCATGAAGAATGCTGCCTCATTCGAGCTGTGTAGGTTGCTGAAACAAAGCTTACAATATGACCTACGGAACTGGACTGGCAGGGGGCTGTAGCCATAATGAATTTGTCTTTAAGCTCTTCATCAATTCATCCAAATTAGGCCTTAACATGCTTGAATTGCATGAATTATGCTCTCCAAAGCCATCATTGTTACCTAAAGCTCAATTAACTGAAAGATAAACACAAAAAGGATTAAAAGCACAAGTTTAACTCAAAAACATAACCAAATCATAAGCTAGAAGGGTAAGAAATAATATACAATTATGAACCGATCAGTGGGCTGATGAAGAGTCAAAGATGTGAGAGTGGGTTAAACGGTTATGATAAGAGAAATATTTAAATAGGTCTTTTATCATTGTTATTTGATGAACGGAATTATAATGAAAGAGCCTATTGTCTTAAGAAATTAGTGTCCATTTGTATTGTTTTATTTCTCTTCCTCCTACAAATTGGCATCAAAACCTAGTTGAAGTACTTTCAATATGTCAAATGCAAACTCAAGCAACGGGCACAATTTTGTTTCACTTATTCCTCGATTCAACGATGATAATTACGATTATTGGACCAACAATGTGAAGGTGTTGCTAAAAGCCTTGGAGTTGTGGAATATGGTTGAAGATGGTTATACCCTGAAAATGAATAAGCACACACTCAAGCACAAAGAAATGCATTGAAGGAAAATCGAAAGAAGGATAGCAAGGCCCTTTCCACATCTATCAAACAGTTGAGACACTAGTGTAGGCGAGAATTTCCAAAGCTGCAAATGCAAAGGAAGTATGGGAGAAAGTTCAGGTCGACCTATCAAGGCAAACAAAGTGTGAAGAAGGTTCAACTCCAGAATTTGAGGAGAGAATTTGAGAAGTTGGAGATGAAAGAAAGTGAAAGCATTGAAAAGTATTTCAAAAAGGTTACAATAATTGTTAATCTAATGTCGTCAAATGGGGAGATTTTGAGAGATGCAAGAATTGTTGAAAAAGTTCTTCATAGTTTACACCGAAATTTGATTATGTTGTGGCTGCCATTGAATAGTCAAATGATATTTATGCTCTTTCCATAGATGTTTGCAAGAAAAATTGGTGGCTCATGGAATCAAAATAAATTTGAGGAATCCTCCTCCTACACAATTCGATCGGGCTCTAAAGACCCGCGGTCGAGGTGGTAGAGACGGAAGAGGAAGATGAAGAAATTCTTATTTTCAAGGTGGAAAAGTCTCGTCAAACAATTCAAGTGAAGGTGAGAAAAATTCCAGTTCGTCGTCATCATATAGAGGAAGAGAAATGATAAGTTCATAATTTCACACATTTGCATGTCTTCGTTACTTAGTAATTTTGTTTAGTTTCTCTTTATTTCGAGTCACTTACCTATGTTTGTGTGTTCTGTAGGTTAAGGCAGCAAAAGATCACTTTTGGTACAATCCATGCATATTAAGGGCTGATTGGCATGAGAGGATTACAACTTGAGGAATTTGAAGCAAAATGGTGCAAAACGTGCAAAAACTGGAGATTGAATTAGAAGTTCAGTTCGGCATTATCTTCTTCATCCGAGCTTGGATTGGGCCAATACTTGTGTGGTTGGATCAGAGACATTCTGAGCTTCACAATGGACATCTTAAAGTTGTCATTTGATTCAGCCAAGCCCAATTCGTAAGCCCTTGAAGCTGCACATCATGCTGACCTAAGGATGAGCTGATGGATGCTTGGTCATGGTGAGCTAAGCATGAGCTATTGGTTTCTGGATGGAAGCTTGGTCATGCTGACATGATGATGAGCTATGACTGCTGGTGGGATTTATTGGTGAAGTGCAATAACCAATTCTGATTTTTTAAATACAAGTGTTGTATGCATTAACCATATTGAATTCAGATTTATCACTCCCTTCTCCCTATAAATATCACTCTCATTCCAAACACTATCAGAACTCATATCCTGAGATTCACAATCCCCTCTCACACATTCACTTCATACACACATTCACATTCACCACAAAGTGAGGAGAGAGCTAGCTGCAAAGGAGGGAGAGCTTGGAGCTGTCCTGGGAACTACCTTGCTGCCACCAACTAGTTCTTCTCTTCTCTTTAATCTATCTATGTATTTCTTATTTCTGTATTCTTAGTCATGTGTAACTAATCCATTTAGTTAGGGCTTAGGATGAAGCCCTAGTCATGAATATTCAATGTTATGGATGATTTCATAGTTAATTGATTTCCTTGCTTTCATTGCCAAGTTGTTAATCTCCAGTTTATTATGTGCTTGATGTATGTTTTCTTGGAGTAGCTAACTAGGATTTTATGCATCTAGCACAGGTTGGGAAGGGGTTTAGATTCACCAATTCTACTCTCCTTTCACAAGCAACACATGAATGGCCTAAGAATCATTCAAGGGGTTAATAACCATAGGTTGACTAGGACAGATATCATGTTCTAGGACTTGTGTGATTATCATATTCTCAGGGAACTTAATGACTCTTGTATGCTTTATTCTAAGTAGATACCATGCTTAGGTTGCATATTAGAGATCACGTGTTGTGTAGATACCATGCACAATTACATGCCTTAGGAGAATCATGCATCCTGCACCTAGATACCATAGGCTTGTATGCGATAATCTATTGTTAATGAAGCTTGAGTCAATTTCTATGCATTCATAACTTGGATAGGAAGACTAGTGGTAGATTCCAAGGCTCTAACACTTCTCAATCATTGTTTCACAACTTGTTGATTGCTGCCATTGTTACTTTCTAGCACTTCCATTTCATTATCTTGTTTTCATCTCAACAACAAAACCCCCCCATTCCGAGTGCGTGTGTGGTGTTAGGATTCTGTCCTAGACCTTGCCATTGTCAGTTTGTTTGTTTGTTTCTTTTCTGTTTTTTTCAGCATTCTAAGTAATTTAACTTGCAACCAAGTTACCATTCTCCGTGGATCGACCTTGTATTTACATAAGCTATACTATAAACGGTTCGTGCACTTGCGAGAATTAAAGTTGCTATTTTTAATAACTCATTTTAGTTGTTAGGAATAGGCTCAATAAGAAAATGGCTTTCAAAGAGGAAGAGGACGTGGTTATTTCAAGTGTTATTACTGCGACAAGCCTGGGCACATTATGAGAGAGTGCCAGTTCAAGCAAGAAGATGAAAAACAAAATGGGGCAGTTGGATTTACGCATGAAAGCAAGGTTGGTGATGGGGACTCTAAAGAAACTTTATTGCTCACATTTCATGGAGATAGTATGGATGATGCGTGGTTTCTTGACAGTGAAGCTTGCAAGCATATGACTAATAACAAAAATCTTTTTTCATCCCTCTTTGAAATTGATCGTGGACAAATTGTCAAACAAAGTAGGGCAAATATTCAGATATGCTCAGATGCACTCATATCTTTATTCTTCTCCAATATGAAGGTATTTATAAAGAAGTACAACCTTGAATAAAATAGGAAATAAATTTAAATTAGAATAGAAAATAAATATAAATTACAATAGGAAATAATTTTCAATTATAATAAGACTATATAAATGGGTAAGTAACCAAAATCCTAACTAAGTAAGGACTCACCAACACTTCCCCTCAAGTTGGGGCAAAGATATTTCACATGCCCAACTTGACAAGCGAGTCATAGAACACCATACTTGACATTGCCCAATCGAACAACTGTAGAGAAGGCCTTGTCATAAAACACGAGTGAAACAACTGACAAACCCTAACAAATAGGGCACATACATAAAAGCATAACACAAAAACCTTGTGAGCACGACAGTAGATAAGGCAGAATACAAAAACTAGGGGTGTACGTCGATTCAAAACCAATACAATTTAGTCAATCCGCCTTTGATCCAAATATGGATTGGATTGTGATTTTTTCAATCCGATCCAATCATATTAGATGTTTAAATCCAATCCGGTCTCCAATTAATATTGGATTGGATTGTATGATTAGTTTTGATAATAAAAAAAGACAATGGTGAAATATTAAACATTTATCCTTATATTTAATATAATCAAACATATTAATAGACATAAATGTAAAATATAAATGAAATATTAGAGAAAATTATTTTTATTATATAATATATGAAACATAACTCCATTAAATGACTTAATATTCATAATTTTTTCAACAACAAATACCTAGAAGAGCAAAATAAGTATAAAACTAACTAGATTGGATTGGATTTGATTTGATTGGATTCTCATAAGCAAATCCATCATCCAATTCAATCATGTTGGTTTTGAAAATTATGGAGCCAATCCAATCTGTCAAATCTTTGAAACCGATTAAAATTGGATTGGATTGGTTGGTTTGGACGGATTGGATTGGATCTTGTACACCCCTAATAGAAACCTTGTGAGCACGATAGTAGGTAAGGCAGAACACAAAGGCCATGTGAGCACATTAGTAGATAAGTCAAAACACAGAAACCCTGAGAACACGGCAAAGGCAAGGCAAAACCAAACTCTAAAAATAGGGTAAGGCAAGGAAAAGGCAAGACGAGACAAATCAAGGTAAGGCAAGGTCAAAGCCTAAGCAAGGGCAAATAAAGCCAAGGTCAACGATGACAACGACAACAACGAAAAGTGAAGCAAGCAAAGACAAGGGCAAAGGCAACATGAACGGCAACAACAACATCAGCAGAGAAATGGCAACAAATTCTTTTGTATCAATTATAGCCAATTCACGTAAACACAACTTCTCTTCACTCTCCCTCTCCCCCTGGAGAGAATGGGTTGTTGGAGTCAAGAAAAAGGCAATATCTCAATGAGAAAGAGAAACATATTTTTTTTTCACTCCCCCTCCCCCCTTGAAGATGAGGAGGGAAGGAGAGCACTTAAATTGAAAGGAGAACTCAAGCACAGGTCACAAGAAAACCTAGCTTTGATACCATATCAGACAAAGTAGGGCAAATATTCACATATGCCCAGACATGCTTATATCTTTATTCTTCTCCAATATTGAGGTATTTATAAAGAAGTACAACCCTAAATAAAATAGGAAATAAATCCAAATTAGAATAGAAAATAAATATAGATTACAATAGGAAATAAATCTCAATTATAATAGGACTAGATAAACGGGTAAGTAACCAAAATCCTAACATAATAAGGAACCAAAATCCTAACTAGGTAAGGACTCGCCAACACAAGTAACAATTGGTGATACTAGAGCCTATAAAATTAAGGGAGTAAGCGAAGTTTCTTTTAAATCCAAATCTGGAAAAATTTAGAAGATGGTCCGTAACAATAATGACATTTGTCAATATGCCACCACCTATTTACTAAGATCATCATAGATTATTAATGTGTGTCTTCCATTATCGAAGAAATATTCCCCATGGCACACCAAGAATATGGGGCAAGAAATTGCAAAGGAGCTAGATCAAAAGCACTGGCCACGCGCCTTAGCATAGCCTTTCCAGCAGGAACATCCACAATTGATCCAATGAGCTTGACAGTATCTCATTCTTTAATAGTGTATGGGCCCTTTTCTTCCGGCAGCAAGTGGGCTGGGCTGATGAAGTTGCCCCCTTTGTCTGAGTTCGAAAATTAAGCCCCAAAATGCTTCGAAAAGACAGCAAGGCCTTAGGAAGTATCTTGGTTATCTTCACCAACAAAAATGACAGCAACTTACAGATAATAAACTTTTGGGCTTGGCATGAGAGGCATGTGGCATGGGAGCAAAGTTATCATGGGTTCAGCACTCTAGAGAGTTGTGGGTTCCTACGAAGGACATAGGTTCTAGTGGAAGGGAAGAGTGATTCTAAGGAAGTTTGGTGAAGGGAGAGAGGGATGGTGAAGAGTTTGGGGTGACTTTTGTAGTTTCCGGCAGCTTGACGAAAGCTATGTCAAACTTCTATCAATCTGCTAGAGCAGGGGAACTAGGGAAAATAGGCAAGGGTAGCACGAAATTTTCTGGGTTTGCATGAGAGAGGAAGCTTGCTCTCTGAAGGTTGTTGTGTGTTGTGTTGGGTATAAGAGGGCCTATTTATAGTTGCTGGGTTTGTTCTTCTCCAAGAAACCCTAATGGTTTCTTCCCAATCTAGCTAAGTTTTCCTCCTTCTTTCTTCTCCTCTTTCTTGACTTACTTCATGGTGGCAAGGTCAGCTTCTGCCCAATCCCACAAAATCGGAGGTTTTGGGTGCTCCAAGCTTCTTCCAGCGGCTGCCTCAGAAGGGAGCTTCCCCTTTTCACTCATCTTCTTTCTCCTCTTTCTTCCCCCTTCCATGGCCAAGTCTGATGAAGGAAAGAAAGTGGGTGCGCCTGGTGGTTTAAGAGATGGCATCCCTCTTTGCGTGCTAATATCCTTTGGTTCATTGGAGGATTTTTGCTTGGAACTTGCTCCCAAGCCTCCCAGGAGCCCCTTCACGTGTGGACTTCCAACGTTCCTGAGTGTTAGGTATGATGCTGCCTTTTTATTCTAATTTCATAGGCTTTTTAAGTCCACCACATGATTCATCCAATGGATGGGATATTTTGATCAAGTGTTGGGTCTTTTAGTTGGCTTATTCTAATTGGGGCAATGGGCTTATTTTGGCTGGGTTATCTTAGTTGGAGCAATGAGGCTATTTTGGTTGGGCTATTCTAGTTGAGGCAATGAGTTACTTTCTCTCTTGTGCTTACCCACGTCCGGGTCTAAAAAATGGGCTTGAGTCCTGAGGCCCCCAGCGACCCAAGACTTCCATTTTTCGACCCAATCGATGGGCCCCACGATAACTTGTTATCATCCATACCACAACCCACTCAAGTAAGCCCCGGGCATTTGAGTGGCTTGGGCCCACTTATGCTTATCGTGGAATAATGTTTTCTCGCTTGGCATGGCATGTTGCTTGGCATGCGTTTAAGTATGATGCATGATAGGATAATTGGCGTGAACTTGTGGTGCTAAATGCACCTCTATAATTTTACCCTCGCTTTTCGAATCGTAATAGGTTTTTATTTGACATGGCATGTGGGGTATAGCTCATGTACGGCAAGCTTCGGCGTACTTTAAATTGCGCATTCTTCCAATAATATATTGTCTCGGGCCGGGAATTTATTTGGGCCTGAACCATGAATTTTTTGGGCCTTAACAAATAGCAGTATCACTACCAAAGACAAAAATCCCTACATGCTTATTCTCAAGATTCAAGGTTATTCCTTTCACACTGCTCGCAAATTCACATTTCCGTAACTTGAATCTCGTTCAATCCATCCACACGTGCAATCCCATCTCCAATTCAGACCACTCTTACCGATCTCATCCACTTGAAAATTTGTGTAAAAGTTGGTAATTCTACTTTCTAATAGATTCGTTAGTTCCGTAGCTCTAGGAAAGAATTCCATAATTCAATTAAAGATCAAGTCAAGGGAGAATTCCACGTATAGTTTTTGGCTCACAATAAAGCTAGGGTCCTGATTCGAGCAATTAGTAGTCTTACCTAACCACCTCTTGAGAGACAATATCTTGTGAAAGAGCTTACATAGAAAGTAGAATTATATATCTTCATGGGGTATTGCAGAACATGTAAGGCCTTGTAAAGTCAATATACTTCAGTTGTTGAATCAGATTAACTATGACATAGATTAAAAAAAAATTGGGTTGAACTCTTCTTTGATGTTAAGGTAATAGCTATAGACATAAAAACACAGGGCATGCTTGGTATTCTATTTGAATCCAAAATTTTAAATTGAAAAACAAAATTTGAGTCAAACTCAAAAGATCTGTTTGGTAGGCCTAGTTTTGAAAACCAAAACTAAAAAAAAAAAATACTTGAAAACGGAAAAAAAAAAAAAAGAGTTTTTTAAGATTTTTTTTTTCTATTCAGGTTGCATACCAAACAAGTTTTTAAATCTTAAAACATGTATTTTAAGACTGTTTGTTTTTAAGAAAAAAAACAAAGTTTTTGAGTTCCCTACTTGAGTAGGATACCAAATAAGTTTTAATCTTAAAACCATAATTTAGTTGCAAGGCAACAATAAAAATACACATTAAAATATGTACACTTTCAATTCTGTTATTGAACATATTTTCATTTTTATAATGTGTTTTTCGGTTGCATTTACTATGTATTTGTTTTATATTAAAGCTTATTGGAATTAGTCCGAAGAGTTATGAACTAGCACGGTTTAAATGATTTAATGTGTACTTTTATATCTAGAAAGACTACAGAAATTATAGTACCAAAAAAAAAAGATCATTAGATTTTTAAGTTGTGTCAAAGATATAAAACGAGTGCATCGGAAAAGAACGGGAACTACGTCAATCTATTCTATGGTGAACCATCTGAAGCATAACAGAACACTCACCCGATCTTTTCCGAGAGATAGGAGCATTTGGTGGAACCAATGAACAATTTTAGCCAACTAACCCATTGAAAAGTTCATAGTTTCGCCCTTGTCTTCTAGAACTTTTTTTTTCTTTCCGTTTATATAAAGGTGAAACTAAAGAGACTAAGAACAACCAGTTTATGGAATTATGAGAGAAAAAACATAGAAAACTCATAGAGTTTCTGAACTTTATTGATAAAAACAGACCAAGGCTAAAAATCTAAAACAACGCTGACAAAAGAAGAGCAAACGCCGCTAATAATTCATTGAGACATGATATAGATGGTGTCACCTAGTCACTCCATGACCCCAACAAGTCAATCAATAGTAGATCTACCACAACCAAGCATCAACACTTGAAAAAGCAGTCCTACAAAATAAGGCACATTCAAAACCAGCCCATATTCGTGATAGAGACAATAAATTTGCCGAAGAAAGAGCATATCGGCATAAATCCGCCAAAAATCGGAGAACACTGCCGGATCTGAAGCAAGCTCTCTCCCTCTCTCTCTCTATTCGTCGGCTAGTCTTCCAAAACAATTCTTGTAAATATCTGATAAGTAAAGAGTTTATTATTATTTGATTAATTCAATTGGCACGAATAATCGTGGTTCAAATCATAAACGAACACGTGCCCGAACGAGCAAAACAATATCATCCTCAAATCAACTTTCTCAATTACAGTATGGTGACTCAAATGACCATTGGCCAATAGAAACAAAACACAAGGCAAAAGCTAGTAAGCTCCCAGCAAAAAATTTAAACAAAAAAGAAGAAGAAAAAAATAGACAAATCTTCAAAAGACAAAGCCAACGGACAAGGACTGGCTCTTGTCTTAATAAAAGTTTCGAACTGTTGCTTAACGCCAACTCTCTCTCTCTCTCTCTTTGAGGCTGGCTGAGCTTCTCAGCCTGTAAATCCCCAACTCAGATATTTTCTCTCTCTCTCTCTCTGTTTTTTTCTGACTCCACCACCAAACTAAATTATACCCATTTCTTCACCTCTTCTCTTCTCTTCTTACAATTCAATGGATTCCCGCTCTTCATCCGACGGTCTGAATTCAACTCCAGATTCATCATCCCCCCCCACTTCCTCACCGTCCTCAGCCGTCCAACGCGCTCTGCAACTTATCCAATCCGACGACCAGAATTCCAAGCTCCAGGGCGCGCAGGAAATCCGCCGCCTCACCAAGACCTCGCACAGGTGTCGGCGCCAGCTGTCGGCCTCGGTGGGACCGCTAGTGTCCATGCTCCGAGTCCGCGACTCGGCCGAGTCTCACGAGTCCGCCCTCCTCGCTCTCCTCAATCTCGCCGTCAAGGATGAGACGTACGTAAAACATTCCCCACCCAACTCTTTTTTTTTTTGTCTTTGAATTTTATTTAATTAAAAATCTTTTCTTTTTTGTTGGAATTTGTTGGAGACTAATAAATCTCTTGGAATTTGTGAATTGATTTTTTTTGGGAGTTTTGGAATTTTCTTCCTCGGATTCCTCAATACAGGAAGAAAAATATTTGAATTTAGTATTAAATAATAGGTCGCACAGGATCTTATTCGGGGGATTCTCTTTTTTCCTCTTCTTTCTTTTTCTCTCTTTTCTTTTCCACTTTACTTTTTCTTTTATCTGATTGCTAGCCGAGAAAATTGTGGGGGAAACAATTTGCTAAAGTTGTGGGTCCGATTTTGTTTTCTTAGCATCAAACGTTTTGGACTTGTCAAAATAAATTTGTTCATGTTATGAGAGACCAAATAAGGGCAAATTTGAAACTGGTTATATTGGCTCAAGAAAGAAAGAAAGGAAATTTGATATTGGTTAGGTGTTAAAGAATTTAAATGGATTTGATAGTTGGTATTTCGGTAAAGTTACCAAAAAGAACAAAATATTCTAACCCCATTTTTTATTTTTCTGTTGTTTGATGAAGTGGTTCTGTCCCGTTTGAATTGTTTATAAAATATTTGCTTTGGTCTAAATTTCTTAGTAAATAATTGGTATTAAAAGGAATATGTATATATACCAATCTTCTTCTATGCGGACGTTCTGCATAAAAGAACTGTGTATTAGGTTTTCTATGACCGGAGAAAATGAACTGTCGGTTGCCTCTAAAGACTAAAATGAAATCCACCATGTGATTAAAGAGAATTATATTTTCAATTAGTAACAACCAAAAGGTGCACTATGAGGGAGTGAAAGGCAAACAGGAAGACATCATAGAATAAACTCGTATATATTAAGAAAACAAAAAGGAGGGCTTGCTTTATGTTAGACTTGTTTTGAAAGGAATTGGATGCTTTATGGTTCGAGGAGCCAACGAAGATTCGAGGGGTGGTTGTTCTTTTTCTTTGGTTCTTACTCTATCGTTTTTTTTAGCTTTTTCTTTTTATATCTTCTCCCTGAAGGTATCATATTATAATTAAAGGTTTTTTGTTTGGTGAGGAAGAAATATAATGTTGTATACCTTCTAGAATAAGAAAGAACAAAGAAGTTCACTATTTTGTAAATCTTAGTTTTTCATCTGCTGATTTTGTTTCTTTGAATTTGATCTGACAGGAATAAAATTAAGATTGTGGAAGCTGGTGCTTTAGAACCAATAATTTCTTTCCTTGAGTCACAAAGTTCCAACCTGCAGGAGTATGCAGCTGCATCTCTACTCACTCTGTCGGCTTCTGCGGTCAACAAGCCAATCATAGGTTCTTCTGGTGCCATTCCTCTTCTGGTAGAAACCCTTAGACATGGAAGCCCACAAGCCAAAGTTGATTCAGTAATGGCTCTTTCCAATCTCTCAACACACCCAAGTAACCTTACCATCATTCTTGAAGCAAAACCAATCCCTTCTATAGTCACTTTATTAAAACCCTGCAAGAAATCTTCAAAGACGGCCGAAAAATGCTGTGCTCTGATAGAGTCTCTGGTGGGATTTGATGAGGGCAGAACTGCATTGACATCTGAAGAAGGTGGAGTGCTTGCAGTGATTGAGGTGCTCGAAAACGGATCGCTGCAAAGTCGGGAGCATGCAGTTGGTGCTCTGCTAACAATGTGCCAGAGTGACAGATGCAGATATAGAGAAGCAATTCTGAAAGACGGTGTGATCCCTGGACTTCTCGAGCTCACAGTTCAAGGAACACCAAAGTCTCAGACAAAAGCACACACGCTTTTGCACTTATTGAGGGATTCCCCATATCCAAGATCAGAGCTTCAAGCAGACACACTGGAGAACATTGTATGCAACATTATCTCCCAGATTGACGGTGAAGATCAGTCCGGCAAAGCAAAGAAAATGCTGGCCGAGATGGTTCAAGTTAGCATGGAGCAGAGCTTGAGACATTTGCAGCAAAGGGCTCTGGTATGCACACCAACTGATCTGCCTATCAGTACTTGCACCTCTGAAGTTTCTTTGAAATGACTTGTTTTGGTTTAACTAGCCTTGTATTTTTTACACGGCCTCCTGTGAGATAAAATTTCCATGGTGTACCAGAAAAAGTAAAAAAAAAAGGAATGATTTAGTAAAAGTTATGCCAGTCCAGGCCTTTGTTGTGATGCCGAGTGACTGGTAAGTAAGTGTCAATAAACTGAAAAATGTACGAGGCTGATAGATAGAAAATGTCTTATTAGCTGGTTTGTAAAGCAAATGTTGTATTTTATATATAATAATTTAGTGAAAGCAACATTATCTCTGTCAATTTCTGTCACTGTCAGATGTTGATTTCAATTCATTGTTGAATTTAGAATCATACAGAAAAGAGTGGAAGAATTTGCTTGCAATGCAATCTGGAGCTGGATCTTCCCGTTATTAGACTTATTTAATTCATTTCTAAATCTTGGTAAGATGTTACCCTCTTCTTGAAAGGGATGGTTAGAGAGCATACAAACATATTTTCTGTAAATTTTTGCAATTCTTTTAAAACTCCCCCTTATAAATCTTATTCAAGTTTTATGGCTCTTTCATGCTTTTGGGGTTTTGGCTTTTCCTTCTTTCTTTTTCTTTTTTTTGGTACAAGCGATTACATACACAGGGGAGGGGGATTACACACGCACGGTTCGAACCAATGAGCTACTAGTTGTTAAATGAACAACTATTTAAAAGAAAATATACTTCTTTTGTCGAAAACAAAATATATTTATGTATGCAAATACATGCTGCTACATCTTGTGCCGGTTTTGATGATTTATTGAAATTCCCCTTTCTCCAAAATTTTAAAAAAAAATTAGAAAAATCAACTAAAAGAATTATAAAACCTTTTAAATAAAAGAGAAATATTTAATTATAAAACCTTTTAGGACGATTTGTATGGAATTATCCCATGTTTTTTTCTGTGAAGCTAATTATCCGCTTTGAAAGTCTGCAAAATCTCTTAATTATCTCTTTCTCCGAGTATATCCAAAAACAAGTTAAACCACCTGACTAATGATAATATACCACTTTACACCATTTCAACCTAAATAGCAAAAAAAAACTTCCATTCTTTCTTTAACAATTTTCTGGGAGTCCACCAGCATCAGTCCTTGCTTTTGCTAACAATGGCATTGCCGCCAGAAAAATCTGATGGAATTGAAGAAGAAATTTCAGAGATAGAAAAAGGTCTTGTAAGCACCTCTCATACGCCAAGAACCAACACAAGCGATGATTTTCGTTCATCAGCTGCACCCCCAAGCCTCCCTCAAAAGGTAATAGCCGTGATTCGTGACCGTTAGCTATTAGACCCCAATAGTATATATATTTTTTAATACAGTCGATAGTCTAAACTAAAACTGGAGGAGTTTCTCCCACATTATCAAGGTCTCAGAACTATTGTGTCTAATTTTTCAATCGATTTTTGATCGTCAGTTGATTGCAGAGTTGATTGGCACATACTTTGTGATATTTGCTGGGTGTGGTTCGGTGGCTGTGAACAAATTATATGGGAACGTCACGTTTCCTGGCGTATGTGTGACATGGGGTCTCATTGTCACGGCCATGATATATTCAGTTGGCCATATTTCTGGGGCACACTTCAATCCGGCCGTCACCATCACCTTCGCCGTCCTTCGCCGGTTCTCTTTCCGGGAGGTTAATTATAATTAGTCTCTTTCTAGTTTATCCATTTTTTCGTAATTATATACTTTTAAGTCTCATGTTTATAGTTATTTAGACAACTTCCTTAATTAGTAGTACTGTATATAAACAAGGTTGTAGCTAGCCAACTTCTTTAATTAATAGTATTGTATATAGACACGGTTGTAGCTATTACTGTTATCTACTAGATGAAAAAAGATGTACTGTCCATCGTATCAATTGAAATCACATTACTTAGAAAAGCGAAAGATGTTGATTTTTTTTCTTTTATTCGGTTGCAAGATGTTGAACTTTTATTTCTTTTTTTTTAGTCAAACTCAAATGTGGATTTCATTATCAATACTCGCACACATACGACATTGAGAGAGGAGATATCGAACCTAAGACTTACAAACTCTTGCAATGCTCGCACATAAACGATAAATGTTCTTCTTAATCACTAAGCTACGTTTTTATTGATATTCACACTAAAGTATTTGTACAGGTCCCATTATATATAGTAGCTCAAGTATTGGGATCAATCATGGCTAGCGGCACAATTGCTCTACTTCTTGATGTAACCCCAAAAGCTTACTTTGGAACTGTTCCAGTTGGATCTAGTGTCCAGTTCTTGGTCTTTGAAATTATCATCTCCTTTCTCTTGATGTTTGTCATCTCTGGAGCTTCCACAGATAGTAGAGCGGTAAATATATACGGGCTTTGGATTTACATTTTTAATTCCAATTCTTCTGAAATAAACCAAAAAAAAATAAAAGTTAAATTATTTCAAGTTTTTTTTTCCTTTTCTTTTTGACAGATTGGTGATCTAGCTGGGGTTGCCGTTGGAATGACAATACTATTAAATGTCTTCATTGCTGGGTAATTCTTCCTTCCTTTCTTGTTCATGATCTCTCTCATCTTCCTTTCTTGCTATGAAACATAATATTATAGGTTATAGGTACAAAATTAAATGAAGTTATACATCATGTATGATTAAAAGCACAAAAAATATATAACTTTTCTTATATTTCAAATAATATATATATTAATTAAAAGCACAAAAAATGATAAAAATTGCAGGCCAGTTTCAGGGGCTTCGATGAACCCGGCGAGGAGCTTGGGGCCAGCGATTGTGAAGCATGTGTACAAAGGGTTATGGGTGTATATAGTGGGACCAATAACTGGATGCCTTGCAGGAGGAATTGCATATAATTTCATCAGGTCCAAACCACTCACCAGTTGACTCTAGGACTAGGACTGTTTCTGCATGCACGAAACTAATTGTAATTTGCAACCTTCATCATTTCAAATTACTTCGACTTCTAGTTTATTAGGTTTGATTGCAGAAAGATCATGCGTCGTCAAATTTAACTAGTTGAATTAAATATAGTTTGCAGGCAAGCTATTGTTATTTCATAAATTACCCAAAATCAAGTCATTATGTGATTTATTCTCTTCGTTAGTGTTAAGCTAATGTTGATCACAAGGGGTAACCCAAAAACATCTACAAGAACGATATTCTAAACTATTTTAATACACGAAAAGAGGGTTTTAATAACGATATTCTAAACTATTTTAGGGTTTGAACTCTAGTTTAAAGAGACATACTCAACTAGCCTCACTCAATTTGCAGTTCCCTCTAGATTGTTTATAAACAACATGCATGACGAAAATGCCCTTTCAATTTGTTTTGGTACCTTGGAATTAGATTAAACAAGATTATGCGAGCTAATAGGAGCCTTTTGCAACCAAATTCCATGGTGAGTGAAATAAATTTATAGAATAAAATAAACGGTATTAGATGCCCAAAAACAATGCCTTATCAAATGCTGAGTGTGACATCAAATTTCCATTTCTCCTTTATTTTCTTCATTTAAACATCTATAGGTATCATTCCAGTCTATAACCCCTAAAACCAATGATTGAATAGATAATGCAGATCGCTGTCTGCCTGAATATAATAAACTCCATGTATGATGCCCAAGAGCCAAGATGCTGAAACCCTGACTTGTAGGGGCTTCTCAAACTTTTTAAGCATTTCTACCTCCTGCTTCCAACGCTAACTGTGTCGCAAGACGAACACGAATTGTTTATATGCCGGTATAATCTAGCGCCTTAATTGTCTTTCGGCACCACATAGCAGAATCAGGATCAAATCTCAGCTCCCAAGTGGGCCAGTAGTGCAAGTCCTGCTTCAATGTTAGAACTCTGGGCTTCCCGTTTAGGTGGACTGTCCTCACACGAACAAACTGTCCATGTTCTAATTCCTGACGCAATTTTCAAAGCAACATTACAAAATATCATAAGCAACTCATGGATCCAATATATATCTTAAAATACTACACCCACTCGTAATTCTGTGACAAAAGATATATATAGAAACTATGGCTTTCGTTGGATGTAACAAAAACCCTTATACAGATCACTAATCTGGGGACATGGCTGCAGCCAGGATTCAAAGTGTCGTGGGCTCAACTTCCAGACTAATTTTTTTCTTTTGAATGAAAGTTTTCTGCCAAAAGTTGCTAAAAACTTAAAGAACCCAAGAATAATTAAAAGTTACATGGAAGAAAGAAATTGCAGCAGCAATTTTGGAGCAAATATTTAGAAGGAAAAAGAGAATATCTTATTTTTGGGCTGAAGGTAAGGGCTGGAGCTAATGGGGCCAAATTTATATGCCTCTAAGTTCTTTATTATTTTAGGGATTGGCCGGACTACAGCCCAGCCCAGCCAGCCAACAAATGCTTCCTCTACAATCACATGAACAAGAAAAATACAAACAGATTGACTAATGCACATGAACAAGAAAAACAATGGGCAAGAAACATATTTCAACATAAAACTGAAACATAGTTCTTTATTTCTTTTCACGATCATTTTATTTTTATTTTTTTTACCAGTTCAGTAAATTATCAGTTTACCACTCCATACTCGTAATGGGGAATATAAGCTAGAAAACACATATATACATATAAAGTGAAGGTACCTTTGTTACATTCACAAAAGCATCTAAATCAGGAGTCTGTTTTCCATTGACTTCAACTATCCACTGAAGAGCATATAGACCATACCTATGCACTGGACTACCATGACACCACCTGGTAAATTTGACAATCCGTCAGTATATTGAGAAAATTGAACAATAGAACATAACATAGTCAGTCACAAAATACCACAAAATTTCTTTTTAGAAAAGCCCAAGTATTTAAGTGAAAATCCTGGACTTTCACAAAGTTCGGGCAGACAGTTTGGGGAGTAAAAGATTGAGGATTTGGGCCTAGAATAATCCTCTGTACATAGAACACCATTATACCAGAGTCTAAATAACGGATGCCTGACCAGCTTTAGACTAGTAGCCCGGATACCCAAATTAGCCTGATTCTTCAAACATTTTTTTTTTTTGGACGAAAGATTCTTCAAACATTTCTGCACCTAAAAACCAGGCCTTAAAAAATCAGCTGATATCCAAATCCATGAAGGATCGACATGGGCATGTCCTCTGGGTACAACACAGTTCCAACAATGACGTACAGTCAACGTGTAAAAAGTTAAAACATGTAGTGGGGGACACGGAAATAGACTTTTTTTCTTCTTATAATTCTTTATGCATGTTTTGTCATTCTTATTATATCTCCTTTCTGACCTGAAACTCTAAAAGTGAATTCTGGTTAAAGTATTGAAGTTTATACATTTAACTTCATTGTTAAATTTTACTTTTTATCACTTCCATTGTAACACCCTGAATTTAATTGCTGATAAGAACTTCAAGAAAAATTCCTACCGTGCCACATATACACCATGACCTTCTTCTGGAAGAAACCCAAGAGCACGCACTGCTGGATGTGGATCCTGAACGATACACCCACACCAATTTACTACACGAGTAGTACCACTCCCATCCCTAACATCAGTTCCCACAAGAAGATCAATTTCACGTCCCTGGAAAACCATGGAGATCAGACTTAAAAGAGAAGCAAATTAAAGATCAATGCATAATAATAACAATAACGTAATAGGCATCCCTAAACACAAATGTTCTTTCAAGCCTTCCCCTAACTCAAAGATCATTTTGAAATGACTGGAAAAGGAGTCTAAAAATACTAAATTCTTTTTACCTGCCGAAAAATGGTCATGTCAAGCTTGCCATCTTTGTTTTCATTTTTGTCTAATGCTTGGCAGACATTTTCCACATCACGGAAGCATGTAACTGGCTCCTTATTGATCGCCAAAACCATGTCTCCCTGCTCTAACAGATTTTCAGCTTTAGATCCAGCTAAACATCCCTTGACACGTAAAACTTGTCGTCTAATTGGATCTTTCTTGACAAGAGCCTACAACGACAGCGATAATGGTAGTCTAAAGATGATTTTCCAATAGTTGATATATAAATTCAAGTAATGAACAGAAAAGAATAGCAAATTGCACAATCGCAATCATGGATCAGAAATAAGGCTCCTCAGTTGAACAGTAAAAACAAAAGATCAAAGGATATCAACATACCAAATCAAACTGTTTATAATAAACTGGCAGACCATTCCCCCATCCAGAGAGTAGGAGAAAATTGTATTCATCCCTAGCAGTCTAACAAGATTTCTCAAGTAAATTTTATTTCAAAAAATATGCCACAGAGGACACAGCCCACATACAGAAGAATATCTCCTAAAAGAGGACCAAGGACCTTCAAAAGAATAGAGTTTCCTAGAGAGTTACGGCTGGATCTCTATCATGGAACAATCCACCCCGTCAAAGGATTTGACTGCTCCTCTCCATCTAAATACACTAAATACGTCAAGATGCCCATAAGGGATTAAAAGATGAGCAGAACATCCAAGAGAGTTTAAAGACTGATGACAAGGATCCCCACAACTATCACGAGACAGGACTACGAACACAAGTCAGTCAAACATTCAGCTGCCTTCTAGGATAATAACAACTTATAAATATGGCTCCCCTTCTAATGAATTAGGCACTATCAAAACTTCTCCAAAGAGATCATACATGCCAAGAAATCCACACTAGGAGTAGGCAACACTAGCACCCTAAATTTCCTTTCACAAAAAAGAAAACAACTGTGACGATTCCCCAATAATCACTAATAATAAGCTTTCACATTAAACTACAAAGTTCTACCTTTAATGCCAACAATCCATGAAGGTAGCCATTCTTATCCAGCAGCAGCTATATACGAAGTGTGGCCCTAGAAGCCACAAAGAGTAGTTGCAGAATCCACGATCAAAGGTCATTGTGAAAAAGGGAGGTCACTAAAAATGTTCAAAATTTGGTGAGGTATCAAGTCTAAACTACCTGATGCTTCAGTCAATAAGAGGACACATGGGAGGAAGCATTATGAGTGTGGGGTTTCATGTACTGCTCCAACTCTCCATACCTCAGTTGGAAGAGAAAAGGCCTAATAACTAGGGATGGCCGCTCCTATCCAGCCAGGCTCATTCTTGCAGAAGTAGGTATGAAAATGGTGATGAGTTCTTAATTTAAGGAATCAATCATAAAAAATACCAATGTAACATTAGGGACATCATCAAGATAAGATTTTATTTAGTGGCAATCTGATTTCCAACATTTTCTGATTATATGATACTCCCTTAGGAAAGAAGGGTTAAACTTGTTTCTAAGTACCAAACTCTAGTGACATGGAACATTTGATGGAATGAGATTCAATACTCATGACTTAAGCAAGGTAAGGGTATGCAAGGGTAAGAAGGCCAAAGTCACAAAGCACTCACAAAGCAGGTATGGAGCAAATCATAAAAGCAACAGAAAATGCATTCCAAAAGCGTCATAGTGATTTCATAGGCCAACATAAAAGAACAACAGGTATGAATCACAGATGTAGATAGAAGAAATATTTAGTATCAGGAAGAAGACATACTTGGACCCAATCATCACTCAGACCAAAACTTCGGGCTTTTGAAAGCAATGTAGGATATAGTTCAACCTCTAAAATTCTTACTAGGGGCATTGGCCTTTTGACACGATTTATGAGAAGAGGAGGGCCTTGAGCACCAGAAATGATTTTTTCTAAGACTTGGCTGATTGCATAGATTGGAATGCCTCTAACAAATTGATGATCTTCAGAGCTACTGCAACCAAATTTCAGCTGCAAATACGAATCAATAACAAAAATCAAATTAACCGAAGTTAAAGGAAATACCTGGATTTATTTTTAGTTTTTCTTTTTCTTTTGCTGAGGGAAACAGTATAAACCTGAGTTGAAAAGCTACCCCAGATGGCTTGGACCCTTCCATGCTCATCAGTTAGCACACCAGAAAATGTACTACCAAAATCTGAACACAGCACAACATAAAACAATGAAAAATCAATCAAATCAACAATGCAAAATTAAGTTCAAGTTTAAACAATGAGAATTCCAGTTACCAGTATCAAGCTCGATGACTTCCATATTGGTTGCTCTGTACCGTGGACAATCAGCGGAGCCAATATTTAATGCAGCACAAGGGTTGGTCACGGTGGACTTTCTAGATGTTGCTTGTAGGCTTCTACTTAACCCCACAAGATTCACAGAATCCCCACGACGTAACGCAGGATCTGCCTCAGACAGTAGTTTTTTTAAGTATATTTGTTTAAACATATTAATGGAGTAGAACACAACAGAAAAGACACAAAATAGACAAACCGCCACATGCTGGGACACCAGAAATTACTCAAACTATCAAAGTTTCAAAACTTCAAGATATTACAAAGATATAAAGCCAACAAGCCAACGGGATCTAGCCCAGTGGAAAAGGGTCTTGACTTGCAGACCAGTGGTCTCAAGTGCAAACCCCTTGGCATCTTGGTATTGTGTGTGTGTGTGTGTGTGTGTGAGAAACACCCCCTCTCCCCTCCTCCCCTCCCCCTTGTAGTTTAGACTATCGCTTGTATTAAAAAAAACAGTCAACAATCTGAAACACAACCTTATGCTCCTTTAAAAATACAGAACAGTAACAAAACACCCTAAAATAAGTACACAAAGCACCATATCTATGGATTAGTGCAAGCACACAGAAGAGTGTTATGATGTAAGTGCAACCTCTTTTTCCTGGGAAACCCTCCATGGTTTTCTATCAAGAGGGTGAGAATACAATTGCTCAAATCCATACTCAGGGACAAGAATCACAAAGAATAGCTTTTTATATGGAGACTGAAACCCTCCACTACCCATTAACGTCCCTTTTAATGTGAAAATATAGATAGAGATCCAAAGGAACAGAACCATGTAGAATGTAAACTTCGTTGGTTTACCATTGTTCACAAAAGTTTAACCTGTTATTCATCTATTATTTTTAAAGTCTAAGTTCTACCACTCCACACATATGAACCTCTCTTCAGAGCTAGAGAACCCAAAACATGGAATTCAACGTCAATTGGGAGGTCGGAGTTGCAAGGATTCGAACTCAGGGTTTTAAGCTCTAATACCATGTTAAATTTTGTTGGTTTACCGCTGTTCATAACAACTTTAACAGTTAGTAGTACATAGCACAATACTTTTATATTCTAACAATACAAAAGTAGAAATGGATAATGAATCAGGAAGTTGACAAACCAGTACATATCCATATTATCTATAGAAGTGAGAATTCTTGGCCAACATTACCTAAACAAGTGTTGTAACAAACGCAATAATAGAGTAAAACTCCAATTTCACATAAATAATTATACATGTTTAAAATATTAAAAAAGCATTCAACCAAATCCTTAATCAATGCTTTTCAGTAAATAAATCTAATAATTAAAGATAATTTCAATTTAGATACATAATTATGCAAGATGAAAAAAATATATATAATTATTAGCAATAATATAATTGTAATCTATAACAACACACATGCAATGCATGAAAACTGAAAGTTAAAAATAGAGAAATTAGGTGAAAAGAAAAACCTACCAGGAAGTAGTTCAGCAGCACGAACAACAGAGGTACCAATAGCTCCCAGGGCCAAGGGATCATACGAAATGAGGGCATAATTGTGAACAGGGTGGAGAAAAACCACCTGAAATTTAAAGTAGGCAGCTTAGGCAGAATATCTAACAATCATTATCTACATCTGCTTACATGTTATTGATTTACCTCGCCTGGAATTTCAATTGGAAAAGCAGCGAACGAAAGCATAATGTCAGAGGCCGATATTGCAACTGTGTTCTTGTCAACAGCAACCAATCCCATGTTTTGAGAATGATAGATAATTACACCAGTCCCAAAAAAATGTTGTGAATGTACACCATCGAGCATACAAGATGGTGGTACATGAACCTGCAATTATATGAGATCACTTCTTAAGATTGAAAAGATTGCGAAGATTGCCTTACAACATATCTCTCTGCCATTGTGCTTCTGCCTCTGGAAAAATTATGACTTTGTGTGTGTGTGTGAGTGTGTGTTTGATAGAGAGAGAGAGAGAGAGAGAGAGAGAGAGAGACATACTACAAAAACAAAGAATAATGCCATTTTCCTTTGAAAACAAAGAGTTCTCCCACCCCCCCTACAACCCCAAAAAATAAATAAATAGAAGGAAGAAAGGAATGGAAAGGATTTTGCATACTTAAAATGATATAAAATCTCCAATATGGGTACCTCAAGCATAACAAGAGTTGGCTCTATAGCACGTTCAGCTAATGAAGCATTATCAGTTGCTAAATTTGCAGCTTGAAAATCTCCCATAACAGCGTTCTCCATGGTATTTGGATCCCCCAGGTTACCTTCATTTGTTTCGGGAAAAGAACAGTCAGCAACAACACTTCCATCCGATGAAAAATTCTCCTTCACTCGCCGCTTCTTTGTTCCAGCATCAAATTCATCCCGAGAATGTGCTCCTTCAGAAGCATGCTCATAACTGGTTTCCATACTAGCGACGCCATCAGTCAATTCCTCGTGGCTATTGCAATGTATGTGTCCCACAGAAATGACCTCGCTACTTGGAGGACCTGCTTGGCTTCCTGTACCTCCGAGATCATTGATACCAGATGATAGCAGAATAGCATCAGGCTGAAAAGCAGGCTTGGCAGTCCAAAGGCCCGTACAATCATCACGTGTGTATATCTGTGGAGGGGCATACCATTCATGGCGATCAACCGTGACCAGGACTGACTGCAGCCACAGAAACAGTCAGCAAAACAGAACCAATAGCCAAGGGGAGGGGGAGAGAGAGAGAGAAGAGAAAGAAAGAGATCTTGCTTGTATATAATAATTTTAAAAAAAAATAGAAATGTAGAATATATTTTTAAAAAACCCAGCGGGGGCAAAGAGGATGAGAAATCCTCACACAACAACCAACACGAACAGAGCAAACAAAAGAAACAAAAGAAACAAAAACACAAAACCCATGCAAAAACAAAGAAACAAAACAAGTTCCCAGAGAATACCCAGAAACCCAGCACTTAAGGCAGATCACTTAACAACAGCTACAAGATCCCTCAGAATAATTGGATAAGGATGCTTGTATATAATAATGTGAACCAATGTTTTCTACTTCTGTAGAATCCAAACACTATCATAATGCATATGATAAAAGATTTATTTGTTGGGAGAGGAGGGGTAAGTGGAATTATTTTGGGTAGAATTAATTTTTTTAGCTTCTATTTGGGCATCTTCCCTTCGTGTAATTCTTTTAGATTGGATGTTTCAATTCGAATAAAATTTGCGATTCTTGAGGGTGTTAATTTGGGCATGATAGACTTCTCCATCCTACCTGTATATTCTTTCTTTTCATCAATAAATTCTGTGTTTCTTATTCAAAAATAGAAAATAAATAATTCAATTAGCTGATTTTGCTAATGACTCTAATGGGGCAGCTCATTGCAAGCCTCTGCTGGGTTTCATTGGAAAAACCTCAGACTAGCGGACTCTATCTTTCAGAAATTAGAACTAGACCCTTAACCTCATACTAATGACTCTATGTTGCTTTTCCTTTATGTAATCTTAAAGATGAATTTTGGAAACCAGCAGAGGGGGCAACTATTTTCATACGTTGGTGGAAGATTATCATAGATTAAATCAACATATACCTTCCTTCGATGACGATCCATGTAGCTTATATACTCTAATGGCACTCGAGCACCCCGAGATAGCTTGCATAGAACTGAAATTAGATCCTCAAGTCGTGATATTTCCTCACCAGCAAACTTCTTAATGATAGCATGGCGAGGAACTCCAGCTCTAAAGAGCATATATCTGCAACAATTTAAAATAATAGATCAATTATGTCAAGAGGCCTACTGGAAAATGAAATAAAGAGAGAAAGACCATGGCCTATTCTACTTTCCAAATTCACCCTTCAAAATTTCTGAATTAAAACATATGACACATGATGAATACAGATTACACTGGTAACAACTATGATTTTGAAATTTCAAAGTTGAAGTGAATAGGTTTTCAGTACATTTATGCAGCGACAAAAGTCTTTACGTTTCTCATATCTTTTTATGGTCACATAACCATGTTTGACATCTTTCTATTTAGCATAGAAGGTTTAAGAGACAAAAGTCTTTAATTCTCACCTCGTTGAATCCCTTCTTCAGTCAACTTGCTATATGGAGTTTCACCCTTTTCAAATATAACTTGGATTACTACTTAGCAAAAATTAGAAAATAAAAAAACAAATAAATATTTGGGGGGGTGGAAGCCTACTCCTAACATTTGATTAACAAATTCTCGTTGTCTGCTTTAAACACAATTTATGATAGATAACCCCGGAATACATTTGCTTCGTACAGAAAAAGTTATAGGGAATCATTAATTATCATTATGCGCAACTGATTTTTTTAGGGAAAAATGGCAACCGATGATACAGAAAACTGATAACAGTATCCCATACGCCATAGTTTCTGAATTCAAGTAATAACAATAAGCTAAACATATAGCACAAGATCAAGAGAACATACCCTGGTTCTGACACATACACAAGGCCACAATGGAACCGAAAATTTCTAGCCTGTATGAAAAAGAAGTGTTTTAGAAGCCAAAATGTCATGATATTAAGTGAAAGGTTTAATACAAGTCAGGCAAATTAAAATGAAAATCTATGGTGAAAGGCATAAAAACACAAGGAAGTAGTATTTCAGTAGGCAGACACAACATATTTCAAATAAGGCCTCTTATGCACCCTTTAATCAACTATCTCCATAGAATATAGGATAATATAAACATGCAATATATGCAAAAGAAATGCACTTGGCTTATTAATGGCATGCCAAATACTGAGTACAAACAAACACGTCTAAGAGAACAATAACACTGCACCAAATTGTTAGATCACTCAAAAATACTAAACAAAAACCACAAAATACACCAACCTGTTGGTAGGAGAGAGGGTGTATCACTGCACCACTTACTTCTAAGAAGTAATTAGGGGTTATTGAGTGTAAATCCTGCACCTGAAATAAACAAGATGGCAAATTTTCTTTATGGAACAGCAATAAAAACACTGCAACAAACTAAAGGAATACCACCAAACTGCAACCAAGCACATAATGCACATGAACAAATTATGTGTTAATTGAGACCTCAATAAGTTTAAGTTCAAAGCTAGCCCACTGGAGAAAATGAAAGGTCTTAGGAGTCTGCAGCGTAATATAGGAAATTAGGAATTAGTCTCTCCTTCATCATTTTATGAAGCAGGAGGAAGGAGGGTCACCGTTTTATGAAGCAGCGATTTCACATCCAATGTTAATGAGAGGCAAAATTTCAGAGATAGAAACTCAAGATGCAATTTGCCAAGCATCCATCTAAGAAAATTAACTCTATCTAAACCAAGTGCTTCCCAACAAAGGCTTAAACAAGAAAAGTTGACTTGTGACATGAAAAATTTGTCAGAGAAAACACCTCTAACCTAGCCATGTCTAAAGCGCCATCAGAGCATCATTAACGGGTGAATTACCTTAATTTCTAGACAACCAAGCCACCTGTTTCAGTGATTTCATCTAAATAGACTAAGGATGTTTCAAATTACCTTAATTTCTAGACACCTGATCCACCTGTTTCAGTGCTTTCATCTAAATAGACTAGGGATGTTTCCAACTCTTAACTGTTGTCGTTTTTACTTCCCTTTTTTCTTCCCCACATGTTTTTTTAATGAGGTTTTATAAGTTTTCAACTCCTGGTAATATTTTTGTAGTGTCACTGTCACCTATGATTTTTGTTTTTGATGTTGTTCCAAGTAGTCAAATAGATGTTACACAAAATTACCAAATTAAGTCAACCAATTAAGAAAATTCAAACACATAATAAACTTGGCTCCATTTTAAGAAACAAAACTGAACTTTAACCCAAAATCAAGGAGTTCATATCCAAGAAATTGAATATATCAATTTTGAATGCCTATATCTAGAGATGGACAATAAGTCCTTCGAGGTGGTTAAACACTATTTTTGAGTTAGAGGGACAACTTTTTGCAGTTGGTTTTAGGGGGGAAACCTTGCAGCACCTCCATTAAGAATTACAGTACATTGCACCAAATGGTGGCCACTGCACTAAATTATTTAGACAAACATAAGAGACTTTCCTGTAGCAAAACACCAATACCAAACAAGAAAAACTCTCACCAATAAATCTACAGTTAATGGTTTGCCACCCCTTTCAATTTGCATTTCAATCTTTTGATTAACACTGTCATCAAGTAAGGTCTCCATTTTCAGGAATTGGGTAATTACCTGCACAAGGAATTCAATATGTTAGATTCACTCGTGTAAGTACTGTCCTGCCGGAAAAGACTTTCAGGTTTATTTCCCCCAAAATCATATAGAGCCTAAAAGTAATTACTTTGGAATGATCATAAACAAGGACAAATGAAAAAGTTAAATCCTAGCATATGTCGTCTAAAATAAACATGTGGACCATGAAAAATGTTCATTACATATTTATGGAATCTGAAAAAACATTTTGCAAAAGAAGAAACCATTCAAAACAAGTAATACTGCGGTGTTATGTAGTGAGTTACTGGCATCTCATAACTCATCAAAGAGACTTTTATTTATAGATTTGTAGCCCCATATAGATGGTTGGCAAGTGGGAAAAGTAAATTTTATAATGTGATTCTGACATTTGCAAATGAAGTGGTGGTCAGATGCATAAAGTACAAAACCAGATGTAACAATGATTACGCACGTCATCTAAGAACAGCTTATTTCTATAAATGATAAAGTTAATGTGAGACGAAAAGCATAACTTACTTCCCCGTTCATGCAAACAAGAACATCACCTGGCTCCAAACACTTGTAAGCTGGACCACCAGGTACCTGAAACAAGTCCAGCATCATATGCATCCTAGAAGTGAGCATTGTATCGCCATGGGAAAAAAAAGGGTAAATTTGATACAATTTCAAAGTCCACAGGAATACTCACCACATTCTCAACAACAAGCATCCCAGTTTCACCCAGGGGAGATGCATGACGAACTAACTAAACAAATCAAAACAACAAGTTATTTGAGGCACCCTACTTTTCATGGCAATTGTGAAGTATGGGAAAAGCAGACGGAAAAAAAAGAAAACCTGCTCTGTTTCACTCTGAAGGCCAAGTCGGCGTGTCTCATCAAATCCTTTATGGACAAAGGTCACCTATATTATAAATTACATTAGCTGCGTCAAAATAATAATTCCTCAAATAATGTAAAAAACCCTAAGATAAAGTAAACCACGGTAGAAAAATTCTGAACAGCATGAAATTCTTTGTTTCTTATCAAAAACTCAAATTAATCAGGTACTATAATCAAGAATTCCCTGTATCTTTATGTATTTATCCTACCTACCCTCCATTAAAAAAAAAAAATTAATAAATTGTTTTCAATACTCCATTTCAGTGTAGACAGTTTTTGTATGCCTGCATACAAATAATTTGTAAATAACACCATTTCTGTTACCTAAAAAAGGCGACCTACAAGGTAAAAATCGCTCTGGGAGGAATTTGGTTAACTCCCCACCAAAAAAGCAGTACTCTTCTGTCTATGAAACTCTTAAAAATTGGGAAACAATTTAATTGAAGTGATTCCCTTTCAGGATAATTCCAACACAAACCTGAAGCGTACCACGAGGTATAGACACTGCCTCCCATTTATTGACAAAGGAATCTCTGCCTTTCTGGAGAAACTTCAATGCCCTCACAACCTGCAGTTTGAATAACTCCATGTTACAAATTATAATTGTTACAAAACTAAATTATTTAATCACCATGCAGAACTAATAAAGATTCAGGAGATATATATAATGCACTTACTCGTTCTAAGGGTAAAAAAAAAGCTGAGGAGCTTGATGACTTGCTACCAGCATTCAAGGCCACCGCCCTGCCTAACCAATCAACCACAGGAGATCCACTGGAACCACCTTTAGTGCCAGATGCAGCCTATAACAAATACAATTAACAAATAAATATAAATGTGAAATTTTAGCTAAAGCTTCAAGCAGCGAAAGATACATTGCCAACTGTCTACCAACAATGCTAAGTCATTCCCGGACAAAAAGAAAAATGCAAAGTCATTCAATAACAGAATCGGTAATGATCCAGTCCATATTGTCACAAGGACCAAAAATGTATATTTGCCCATATCTTAAAGCCTCATCTGTAAATCCTCTGCCGGTGCAACATAATAATCACATCTAAACTCTGCCAGATTCTAACATTACATTTATGCCCTTGATGGACTCTATGTTGATTTATCAGTAACATAAATTAAAGCATAAAGACAATTACCTTACTTACAAACTTTTGCACGAGTAAGTTTTACAAGGAATCACTATGTCCCCTGAGCATCATTTAAAAGGACCACAGAAATTTCTCCCAACTCACATGAGTTGGAAATACACTGGTTTGTTGTAAAATAAAAAAGGAAAGAAAAAGTTCCACTCCATAGAACTGAGACAGAAATGTCAGACAAGGCTTGCATGTTTCAAGAAAAAACCAGTAATGCATTAATGTACCGTTGCAAGAACTAATTCTCCTCCCATAACAATAAAGAAATTAGAATGACACTATATTCTTTGCAATCAAGACTTTCAGCAGATAACATTAACGTTACATCATCCTTAGATAGGGCTTTGGCTTATTTTTCTGAAGAAGTGCTGTCTAGTACTATAAAAAATTTCTTGGGGCAAACATGGCCAACATGGAGCAAGGAGAACGAAGGGCATTTATAAAAAGGCATAAATGCTCACCTCAGATTATGTTCCGTGTTCCTTTTTATTTTATAAAAGCATCTACTACCCAGTTTAAAAGGTTTTTTACACTCTGGCCTCAATTAAGTTCCTGAACAATAATTTGTTCCAATTTATGCCCTAATTTAATTTTTTGAATATCAAATCAAACTTTAGTACAAATGGTTAACAAATCTCCGGCACAATTTTGGTACTTACATATTGTTCATCAAATGTGGCTTCAATAATAATAAGCAAGACACAAAATTTCCTCCTGAGATATGTTAACCGTTCTAATGAAATTTTTATTTATTAGACACAAAATTAATAGAGGGACTAAATGGGGACAAATTATTATTCATGTACTGAATTGATAAATGGGTATAGCTTCAGGTATCAAAGTGGGAAAAAAAAAGACCTTCAAAAAATATTGCATGTGTACAATTAAAAACCCTCAGCCAGTTAGAAATTGCCATATATTAAGATTAATATATGTTGAAGCAACAAACTTCTGTTTTCTACTCATCAATCTTCTTCTCTTGTTGATTAAATTATCCTTCCAATTACCTTCTTGTAAATGGAATCTCCTTCCCTTTGTTGTACCTTATATCTTCATCCTCACCCAACAACCAATAAAGCAGTACAATACGGCCCAAGTATAGCACAAAATATCTACCCTACAAAAGAAACAGGAACGCTCATATAAGTGACGCATTGAAGCGTCTATAAGCGCCAACCACTTTCAGTGGTTAGAAAGAATACAAACACTTAGGTATATCGATCATTCAAATCCATCCAAAAGCTGGATGTTTAGAGCACTGAGAGGCGCTTAGAATATATCGCTCATAGGAGCATTTTTTACAAAAAGAAATACTCTGAAGCAGACTGAAATGGAAATGTCACAAAACTTTAAACCCAAAAACTACTCCAGTGTAGGAGGAATACACGAAATTATAAGGTAGCATAAAAAAAATATATGCCACTTACTTGCATGTAGAATGTATTGAAGTCATTGTAACCATCCCTGCACAAGAACACAATCATGATTAACCAGAAAATGCAGTAAACCTGTATTAAAGTGTCTGAAGAACAAACGCTCAGATGGTTAAGGCTGCTTCCTATCATAGGTTACTAGCATAATATAACAGCCTCAGTTGTGTTGTCTTAATTTGGGCAAACCTTTGGAAAAGAAATTTATTAAAAGGTCTAATTATAATTTGCTCCCTGTAGTTTGGGTTGTTTTAAATTTTCAAAATCATATCCCTGCATTTAATTAGAGGTTGCAGATTAGGTGAAATCAAGATTTCCACTAAGAAGAAAGGAAGTAGCACTGTAAAGTTTATTGTAAGCACTTTTCCATTTAAGAATACTTGGAGAGCTGGGGGTACCAGCAAAGGCTTTTATTGTTTCCATCAACTGCTGCTTTGAACAATTTCACTGGAAAATCAAGTAAGGAGAAAACAGATTGTCCGTAGTTGGTCTTTATATGTTAAGCATGATGATCAAAACAGAAGATGATTTACTTTTGCATTGTCCTGTCACTGAGGAAATCCAAAGCATGATGTAAGCATCTAAGGCATGCTAGAAACACCAAATTCTATTGTTCAATGGATGCTCTGCTTAAAAATTTAGGTAAGCAAGAATGTTAAACTTCTTGAAGAGCTCTTCCTTTGGGCTTTTGTTTATTTTATTTTTTTCTTTTATAACAAAAAACAACAAGAGAGCATCAATGGGGTTGGAGCCTCTTACATGAATGACAAAGACAGCTTTTTCTAATATTCCTTTCACATGGGTGTCAGTTTGTTAACTTTGTTAACTCTGGTTTTTCCTAGACCATATGATGCTAAAGCATCAAGCTTTCTTTTTACTATACATATCTGCCTAGTATGCATCCCATGCACTCTTACATGAACGACAGACAGCTTTTTGAATATTCCTTTCACATGGGTGTCGGTTTGTTAATTTTGTTAACTCTGGTTTTTCCTAGACCATCAGATGCTAAAGCATCAAGCTTTCTTTTCACTATACACATCTGTCTGTCTAGTATACATCCCATGCACTAGTTGTCCTCAAAATAGTTTTGCTTATCCAAAACAAACAACTACCATTAAATGTAACATTCTTATTTTGAACATAACTATACTATAAATATAGGATAATGTACGTCATTTCATTAGTTTTCAAGAATAAAAGAAAATGAATAAAGTAATATAGCAAATGTTAGTAAAGCCGATACGTACTTTTTGTAATGAGGAGCATCCCTATCCAAACGAGCAAGAGTACCAGCTAAAATAGAGACCTAAAAAATGAAGTGAGTCAACTAAAGAACAAGTCACTTAAATGTAAGACAAACAATTAAGAGGCATTAAGTGAAAGCACAAAATTCACGAAATGAATACCTTTTCACCACTATCGTTACCGACAACCCTGATTTCTAGACCAACACAAGCAGCCTCAGGGGCCAGAGAAATCTCTTCATAATTAAGAAACTGTATTGCACCAGGATCATAACAAAAGAAGCCAAAATCATGCACCTGAAAAAATATATACATATATTAGCGCTACCAATATAAGCAACATGTCAGTAACACACATTGATTGTAAAGACATCATATTTGCGCCTGTTACAAAGGGCCAACCTGTTTGATTAAAGCTAGGTGTGAGTCAATATTGTCATAGTTTTTATCATGAAAAGGTGAGAGAATATTTGATTGTCAAGCTAAAACTTCCAAATGCCTATAACATGCAATTTGAAGAATAGAATAGCTAGTGCAGTAAACTAGTGTTTTGCTTTTTTCTGTGCTATTGCTTGCAGACTACTTGTTGACTAATGGAAAATATTGTACATTCGTGACTAATGAAAATGTCATGTACACATTGACGGATCCATTAAGGGTCCAGTGAAGGCACTTGCCTTGACTCAATCATGTTCAAGGTGCCAAGGTTTCATTAATTTTTTTGCTATATGGGGGCAAGCTGTTTAATAAAACGCCTCAAAGAAGACAAAGGCAGGGAAAGGAGGCAACATGCTCTACTCCTTTACTTATGTTATTGTTCTCTGGACTCACTATTTCATATTTCATTCTTCTCTTTGCTTCTTGCAATAGAGGAATTAGGCAGAAGGTCTAAAGTTTGTTGTATCTAGTTTGTGCATGGATATGTTTATATGATGTCTCTTTTTATATTTAAGAGTAGATAGATCTTCATTATGAGTGACTTGGTAACAGTGTTTTCTTGCCCCCGGGAAGAAAAATTCTTGGATACGCCACTACATGTGCATATTGTGGTCATACTTGTATGAGGAACAATACAAACACATAATCTTATTTTTGCTTTACCAAAATCAAAATGATGTCTTATGATTTGAAGAACTTAATTGGACATTCGACAAATCTTAAATCAATTAAAGAAATAAACTGATCAATCTGCAATACAAATTTTTCATTTTCTATGTTAATTAAGCACACCGGGTGGATATGAGATTATTTAATGGTGTAAAACACGAAAAAATTTCCAAACCACCGTGCAATGGTAGATCATAAATCAAACATAAAAGAAGAATTTACTCACTGGATCCCTGTATATAGGGTATACTGGAACTTCTTCACGGTTCACAAACATGGCTTCTGCAACTACAGGTCCTACAGTACCAAAGAAACAGAATTAGAAGGACAGCAAAGCAGTTGAAGATCCTTATATCAGGTTCAGTTGAAAAGACAGAAAAAGAAAAAGCGCTAAATGTTGTTCTGTGCAGACAATTGTTACACAATTGAAAGTTGAAGTTTTGACATATTTTTCTTACATTCTTTTTATCTGATTTTTAAAATAAATAAATAAATTACACCGACTCCAGATTAGTTTGTTGAATTGAAAACCCAAGTTCTGCACCAGTATCGATTGTGGAAATCATTTCCATCGATATTTTCAAATTTAATATTACAAAACGTAATACTACTATCAAACTCCCATTTTCTCAGTAAACATAAAAACCATAGACAAGCAATTTCTCACAGGGTAAATATTGACCATACAGTAGCAATATTCCGTAACTAAAAATACTTCAAATCCAAGAAAGACAAGATTTACTCTTTTACTCCTGTCCCAAAGAGATAATCCCTTTCTTTTCACTTTGCACATTTTTCAGCTACCAAATAGGCAGAAAATTAAAAGACTAGACAATCATTACCAAGCAGTTGAACTTGAAGAAACTTAAGGAAACTTTCTGAACTCGAATTAACTTAAACATTCAAAATCATTAGTTTCTGTTTCTTTCTCTCACACTTTCTCAGGAACCAAGCGAAAAAGAAAGCTGAGAACCACAAAAATACCAGGCTTGACAACATGGCGATTGGTGAGGATGATCCCGCGGCGCTTATCGACGACAAAGCCAGTGGCATAGCTAGCACCAGCGGCCTCAGTGTCGAAGGCACGACACGCGGTTGTCCTCAGAACTACGACGGCGGGGACGACCTTGCTGAGCGCCTTTCTCCAGTCGTCGGCTGTGGCCGTGTTCTCTTTGAAAGGAGGATCGATCTCCATGGAGAGGTCGTCCTTGATGCTCGATTCAAGCCCTTCGGCCTCCGATCCCAGCCTCTCCAGAGGATCGCCCATTCGAACTCGCTCGCTGACTCAGTGAGTTGAATGAATGGCAGTGAAGTGAAGAGAGGGTTTACTTTCTTTCTATGCCTTTTGCCTGAGAAGCTCCTTTGAATATAAAACTAACAGTCTCTGGGTTAGTGAACTCTGACTGCGTGTGAGTGTGAGCAAAAGAAAAGTAGCAACGGACCCGAGTCCAAGTGTCCCCGATGACCCGAGTTCAACCGTCAATCAAATTTTGCCATTGACCAAACAAAGAAATTTACCTTAGAAGGATTGTTTTTAGGATTTTTATCGTAAATGCCCTACACGTTTATGAAATTATTACGAATGGTATTTGAGGTGTTTTTGTGACACTAATAGTTCTTAACGTTGGGGCTTTTTATCAAATGTTCCTTGACATTATAAATTTTAATAAGTGTGACGTGGAAGATAAATGGAAGGGCCCACACGTGCCAATCACATTGTGACATGTAGATAAGAAATAATTAAATAATTTTTTAATGAAAATTCCAATTTTTTTCTGCAACTTTTCATCCCCTTCCTTACTTCGTCTCTCTCCCCCTCTGCCGTCGCTCTCCACCCTTTGCTCTCCATCTCTTCTACATGTCCTCTCCTTCTCCCTCTGTTTTTTTTTTCCCACTGCCACTTCAAGGTCTCTCAATGTAAACCAGTGGCCCCAACCCAAGTGAGAGAATTCAGGCAGGCCAACTAGAGGAGATGGGGCAGTTATTGGATACGATGAAGAAGCCTTATACACTGTAACAGTGCTGGAACTTCGTTCTTCTCCAGATTGGTCCAGGTCACACATAGCAAAATCTCACATTAAGATTGCTTCTGATTCATCATTTTATATCACTATCAAAATCTTTTCTTTCAAATCCATTTGCATCAACTAGAGATGATAAAATTACAACCCAGTACTTTTTTACCAATTCCCCACAAAAATAAAAACTTGAAATAAATAAAAAATTATTTTATTATTTTTTATTATTTAATTATTTTTTATCCACATGTCACAATGTGATTGGACATGTGCGCTCCATTTATCTTCCACATCACACTTAACAGAATTTATAACAGCATGTACCATTTGTAATAAAAATCTCAAACGTTAAGAACTATTAGTGTCACAAAAAACTGAAGGATCATTCGTGATAATTTCGTAAACGTGAAGGACCATTTGTGATAAAAAGCCTTGTTTTTATGTTGTAAATAATGTTACGAGTCATTCACAAACATTTAGGCCTGTTGGTGGGCTGGACTAGATTGGTTAGGATTGGACTTTAAGGGCTCGTTTGGTATACAAGACGTGTCTTGGCATGGACTATACTTAAGTACTGTCTTGGATTAACTTCGCTTGGACTAAGCTTAATAAAACTTGTCATGCGTTTGGTATAATGCTTGGACTAGGACTGAGACTTGAAAAAAAATATGTTTATTTAATTAATTAAAAAATTAAAAACTAATAAAAATTAATTTTTTTTAACCCAAAGCCACAATCGCCCAAAACCATCAACAACACAACCACTGGATCTCTGCAAGGGAAGCGAGTTCACCAGCACCATCCTCTCCTCCTCATCCTCGTCTTCTTTCTTCTTCTCTCTCTCTCTCTCTCTCTCTCTCTCTCTCTCTCTCTCTCAATTTTGGTTCTTCCATTTCCATGGCGATTTCAGATTCGTCGAGGCATCGCAGGCACTAGCACGAACCCTCGCACTGACTCAGATCCATGGGATTTGCTCGGCGATTGGGTCAGAGCTCGATGACACGGCTTTGTGTTAAGGGCTGGAGTCGCTATCGAATAAAAAACTCGCTGATTTGACAGACATGGGAGCAGGAGGATGAGCACAGAATGCACGATATTTTTTTTATAATTTTTTAATTTTTTTTTTTTGGTCGAAAACACACAGGATTGTTTAGTCCCCTCCTTTCGCACGGGATTCGCTAACACCTGCTAAGGAGGTGCTTCTGGTGGGCCCCGCATGAATAATCCCAACTTAGAACTAGAAGTTGGTGTACCAAACATGGGCCTAATTTTAGTCTAATCCAATCCAAACCTGGGAGGTGTACCAAACGAGGCCTAAGTGTTAGGCTGGACTGGCTTGGATTGACTTGGATTGGCTTGGACTTTAAATCTTATTAGTTGTTGCGCTCGGAATCAGGTGACAACAACTATATGGGAACATTAAGTGTGAACTTGTATCTAGACCGTTGAATAAACTTGGACAGTTGAGATTAAAAGATGGTTTTAAAGGGTTTCACATAGAAACGGGTCAAACAAAACACATATATCTAACCAAGACCCCATCCTCTCCAACTTCTCTATAAAGACCTCAATGGAACAACTGTTGATTTGTATGCCGTCCAATAATTTAGGTTGTTGATATCTTATTCTGTAATTTGGGATGCATCTCTATCTCACTCCTTATTTGATGCCCTTATCCTGTTGTAGACAATCTATTTATCTTCAACTTTTTCTTATTTAAAGTTGAAGATAATCTACTCATCACCCAATTTGGTTTAAAATTCAGGAACATGAGAAACCATCTCTTACGTGATAAACTTTTTTGTATCCTGGAATCATTGTGTATCATGCTTGTTGCATATTTCGGGCTAGATATGGGGATTTTTTTTAAAAAAAATTTATGTATTTAAAAGTCAAGCTTATATTTAAGCAAGACATAGAACTCCCTAGAGCAAGAATTAAATGCCAACAACCAATTTTTTTTTTTATAGGAAAAGAAACCTTACAACTGGAAACTACGAGGGCACGCAAGCCCCACTAAATCAAAATAAAATGGAATAGAGGCAGGCTTAAAGGGAGCCCCCGCTCCCAGAGGTGGGAGGGGTTCAAACTGTGGCCTAAACTAGCTAAGGCATCAGTAGTGAAGTTTGCTTCACGAAAGACGTGTTGGAAGGAAAACTCTTCACAGAAGGAACTAAGCAGCCTTATATCCTGCACCAAGAGATGGATACTCCAAGGAACCTAAATTTTGTTGTTTATGCAGTCAATGATTAGTTTGGAATCTCCTTCAATTAGAATTTTACGCAAACCATTGTTGATAGCGTGGGCCAGGCCATCACGAAGAGCCAAGCATTCCGCCATAGTGATAGAAACCTGCCCCAACTTCTTAGCTCCCGCAAGTATTACATTGCCATTCCAGTCCCTGATAATAAAACCAGTGGCAGCCATATTGTCACGCACCGAACCATCAAAATTTAATTTCATCCAGTTGAGGGGAGGCGGCTTCCATTTGATAGAAAGTTCTCCTTTGGGCCTCTGGGGGGATATGGTGTTGATTTTCCAACAGTCTAGACCAATCTAACTAGCAATATTAAGAGCTCTAACCGAATGAAGGGCAATGTCTTTAAAGACACAGTTGTTCAGAGCCTCCCAAATTTGCCAAAAGATGAGGAGAGCTTTCGAGAGAATATTCAAGCCATCTTTGTCCTTCATGTGAGGGAGCAAATCTAGCCACTTGATGCCATCAAAATTCTGATGTGAAGTGATAGGCATAATAAAGGCACACCTCCAAATATTAAAAGCAAACTAGCATTCAAAAAATAAATGGTTAATAGTCTCCAAGTGATTATTACAAAGAGGGCACTTAGGATTAATATTAGGTATGTATTTGTGTAAATGACTTCAAACTTGTAGTCTTTTCCGTATGAGTAACCAAGCAAAAAGCTTGACTTTAAGGGGCAGAGTCAAGCTCCACATTTTCTTTAGTGAAGGAGCTCTAGGATGGGAAGGCTCATCCTGTAATTGTAAGTTATAAGCATATTTGATAGAGAACTTCCCATTAGGGTTGGGCCCCCAGACCAACTCATCCTGCAGAGGAGACAAAGGGAGAGGGATGGATAGGATTTGTTCCAGAATGTCTTCATCAATTTTTTGAAGAAGCTTATCACTTTGCCAAACCTGGTTCTGAATAAAATCTGACACTTTAGCATTCAAATTTAAATTATTTCTCAAAAACATAGGAATTAAATCCAGCAAAGAAAAAGGGAACACCCAGTTTGCAATCCAGAAGGGGATGGATTGGCCATTGCTAACAATTCATCTACAACCTTTATGCAAAACTATATGAGCATCAAGGATTGCCTTCCACGAAAGCGACTAAGAAGTCTTTTTTTCTAATAGAAAGAAAACTGTCTCTTCTTAAGTATTTTTTAGTCATGATATGCACCCACAAATTGGTAGGATCGGTCAGGTAGATCCAACCTAATTTAGCTAAAGCCGCCTTGTTAAAAAGAGTAGCATATCAAACACCTAGACCTCCTGAATATTTTGGCAAACAAATATCTTTCCAAGAAAATGGGGGGACCTTATTCCCACTGCCCCAGAAAAAACGTCTACAACAAGCATTCATTTCCTTACAAACTTCTTTGGGGCACTTAAAACAGGAAAGAGTATGGTTAGGAATTCCAGAGACACTAACCTTAAAGTTTTGGCCTTCCAACCGGCAAACTTAGAACGAATTCTTTCCATCTTCAAATTTGCATTAGCAGGATCTTCCCAAACGATAATACTGTGGATGCGAAAGTAGCGACCTAAAGTGGTCTTATGCTGAATCTCAGAAGATTACTTAGCGCGACTTCTGACTTTTGTATGAACATTTCCAAAAAAATAAACAGTGGATTTGTGCAAGTTAATTTTCAGACCAGAGAGTTTATAAAAATTACCTAATACATCATTGATATTTTTGGCAGCCATGACAATTGCCCTAGCAAAAATAAGACAATCGTCAGCAAAGAACAGGTTAGAGATTCGATCACCTCCTGGGAAAGAGAGCAGACCCACATTAGACTTAGGATTCTTTGCAATAAAATTTAAATGCCTAATAAAAGACTCCATGCACATGATAAAAATATAAGAAGATAAAGGATCTCCTTGTTGAATTCCCCTGGAAGCACTTGAAGTGGCCAAAGGGAGAACCATTAATAAGAAGGGAAAAGGTAGTACTAGATACATAGTTCATGATTCAATCACACCAATCATTACTGAAACCAAATGGAGCCAAACAACCTCTTATTAAACCTCCAGTCAAGGTCATTGGCTTTTTCAAGGTCAAGTTTAATAGCCCTAGCTCCTTGGTTACCTTTCTTTCTTTTAGAATCATGGAATAATTCATGAGCAATAAGAATATTATCAAAAATAGATCTACCAGGAGCAAAAGCTCCCTGGTTTCTGGAAATACACTTTGAAAGCAAAGGTCTAAGACGATTAACCAGAATTTTAGTGATAAATTTGTAAGAGACATTGCATAAACTAATGGGCATATACCCTTCATAGCACACTCCAGCTCAAAATCTGAAATATGAGCCAAAAGATTCTCGTTATATTGGCTGGTGATGCAAGGCTCAACAACTTGGAGAAAATTACTCATTAGAAGAGGATTTGGAGCCTGATCAACCGTGAATCTAAGCTTGAAAGCTTTAATAAAAGTATGATGGAGAACATCACCCTCAACCCATAACCCACTAGGGTCCCTAACTCTAGTGATCTGATTACGTTTCCTTCTAATTAGAGCTTGAGTGTGAAAATATTTAATGTTCTTATCCCCAAGTTGAAGCCAATTAGCTCTCGCTTTTTGGGCATAGAGAAATTCTTTTTGTTCAAGCAAAAGTTTCAACTCAGTATTTAACTTTAGATCTTTATATAACAGGTAAGGATTGTAGGGGTTTTGGGCTAATTGCTCCTGGGTTAGAAGTGATTCCTCTTGGGTTAATCTAAGCTTTTGGAACAAGTCCCCAAAGACATTTCTGTTCCAAGATTTCAGTTTGTGCTTAAAAGTGTTACAGCAAAATTGAATTTTCTTTGCAACATTCCCACTATAGGAAGCATTCCAGGTTTGATTAACCACTTTGTCAAAGTCTTTATGGGCTAACCACATGGCTTCAAATCTAAAGGCTTTGGGGACTCTTCTAGGGGTGTCGTTACAAGTAAGAAGAATGAGACCGTGGTCTGATCTTAAGATAGGCAGGTTTTGGAGTTCAGAGTTAGGAAAAAGACTCAACCACTCAGGGTTAGCAAAGGTCCGGTCTAATCTTTCAAAAATAACAGAGTTATCATGATGTCCTTTGCACCAGGTAAAAGGAGCACCAAAAGCGTTCATAGAAACAACTTCACAATCATTTAGAAGCTTATTAAAGTTCATCATGGCCTAGGTAATCACTTGAGAACCACCCATTTTTTCATCTAAAGAGCATATAGTGCGGAAGTCACCTATCAGAAGCCAAGGGATAATGGTCACGTATTTAAGAGACCTGAGATCATTCCACAGAGCCACTTGCTTGGCTCTTAGTAAATAACTCTTGAATCTCACAGTTAATATAACGTTCATGGTAATTCAAAATACTAATGTTTAAGATAAAAGGATTCCACATCAAGATAATCCCCCCACATTGACCTATGGAGGGGATACAAAAGCTACTATTAAAACCTAATCTCTAGACCAAACGATCAGCTTAATCCCGAAAGGCCCTATAATCCAGAATGCAAAAGACATCTAAACATAAAGTACCAATATAAAAGATGGATTGGATAACAAAGCCACGCCATGCATTGCCTTAGCTATTCCATACTAAGAGCTTCAAGGGTTGGTTGTGTCATCTTCACGGGTAGAGGGGTGAAAAACCCCAAGAATTTCAACACTTGGTTTTGACTGCTCTTGGACTTCTTCAAAGAGCTCTCTAGCTCTTTTCTTGGGGCTCTTAATGGCCAAAGCATTAGAAGACCTATAAGCCTCCTAAGAAAGGCTCGGTTCCTCCTCCACCATTTCTTCCCTTTGTCCACCCCACTCGGCCCGACTTCCTTAAAGAAAACTTTAGAGATTAGACCAGAGTTCTTGTCAGTGATTCTAATGCCTCTAGTCACTTCAATAAAGGTTCTACCATCCCTCATGGCTCCCTTGTTTTCTCATTGTGGCTAGACACCACTGTCTAGCCCACGTCTTTCTCTTCAGGATCCTGCATATTACCATCCTCTGCATCATCACCAATATCATTCTTGTGAATATCTTCAATAGTAATGGGTTGAGGTAACACAAGAATCACATCATCCTGCAGATTCCTTTGGTCATCGTCATCCAATACAAGGTCCCTTGGAAAGAACTTAGGTTCGTTATTGAACATTTCCACTTGAAGGTAGTTTTTGTTGGAAATCTTAATAGTGCACACATGTCCCGGTTCTTTCTTCTAGCTCCAGTAGAAACGAAACTCAAACAGGACCTCATAACTGATATAGATATGAGTTTCCTTCGGGTCATCCCCCAAAATCAAACACCTCTTCAAGGGCTTCGTGAAATCCACTTCCAGGACGAACGCGACAAACATGCTTTGTTTCCCCACCATGGAAGCTTGGTCAATGCTAATAGGGGTCCCAAGAATGAAGACCAAATCACTAAGAACTTCTAGATCCTTATAGTGAAGCGGCAAAAATGGAATTCTCACCCAACAAATGAAAGACTCGACGACGCGTGGAAAGGGGAAAAATCAGGTTTCCACATTTGCAAAGCAAATATCTGACCTTGGACAAACCAAGGTCTATGCTTGAGCACATACTCAACATCCTCCTTAGAATAGAACTCAATCTTATACCAATCTCTGCCAATGTGATCCACAGAGACTTCCTCTTGCAGATTTTTCCAGTCACTTTTCAGTCTATTCATAATTGCCCGAACCAGGGCAGAGAGACACCAAAGACTTTCCCAACTAGACAGAATGATTCAAAGTGACTCTGCACATTTGAAGCTAGAGTAGTGGTGGATACTTTAGTTTCATTGGTTTCCATGGTAAAAGTAAAACGACCTTCATGAATAATGTAAGGTTCAAGGGAAGAGGTTCTCCTGTGGTTGGGGTGGGTTCTAGGACTTGAGCTACAAGATCTGGGACGGGAGGAGCTACCAGCAAGTTGGGGATTTATGGTAACACATGGGCACAACACAGAGCAACAGTAGTGAGAATATTGATGAACTTGGAGGTAGATAAACATCCACCTCCAAGTGAAGGTATAAATAGGGAGCTTGAACATGTAGTAATGATTAATCCACAACAGCAATCACCAATGCATGTAAGAAAGTTTAAGTGATGAAGAAGGATAGTCCCCAAGATCTTGAGAATGCCAGCTAAAGTCAGGGGCACGCCTTCATGCTCAGCTGGTTTAACCAGTTTAGCAAGCTAGTGAAGTTCTCCGTGTAATTCCGTCCATTAGATCGGGCTAACATTAAATTGATCATGGAAAAGTAATGATTAACAGTCGTTAAAATAAGGTAAAGAGAGTCAATTGGAATCCTTCTCCAATAACAGTCCTCTGAAGCACTATTGAAAGGAGCAATCAACACCATTGAGTTCTTCCCCGTTGACGTTTCATGATCAGATCCCCTTTTCCTAAAAAAAGGATTTTGTTGTTCCAGCCAAGTTTTGTTGAGTGTTTGCTATCTAATTGAAAGTCCCTAAGCAAGTCATATTTGACTTGTTAGAGCTGGTGACTCCTGAGATGCCCCTCCAACCCATGGGTCCGGCGATCTTTTTCCCTCATTTCAGCGTCTTTTTCTCTTCCTTAATTTCCAAATTCCCAAATTTTTGAGACCTAATTGTTTCCTAGTTCCTTTTCCCTCTTTACCTCTCCAGAGTTTTTCTCTCATAGCTTTTTTTTAACAACTACCAGTTGCTATCCAACTTTTAAAAACACATTAACATAGTAGGCTTTTCTAGAAATTATAAAACTAGTAATGAAAATTTCAAAATCAATATCAACAATCTCAGAATTCCCATATTCTAAATATAAACCCTCTTTTGTCTAACAGTGAAATCTGCGACATCCTTTTTTTTACTTTCAACGTTACCAATCTTCTTCCTTATCGCCATAAAAAAAGATGCATTTGCCATCACTTTCGACGTTTCACTTAGTATCACATCGTGCAATTGATTTTTTTCATGTCTCATCAGCTCAATAGCAAGTTGCATCCACTCTACATTAGAGTTGTATTGCAACCGATAAAAAGAAATATTCATCGTTTAATTACGTATAAAACATTTTTAATCAAAAAATGGCATATGCAGAATGCATATTCAGTCAAGCCACAATTGACGATAATATTGCATGTGTCTTGTGTAAAAAATGTCACAATCCACACCATTAGGTTGGACAGGATTGCATGTGTCTTGTCTATATACAACAATTGTTACATGAACAACATGGTCAACATAACTAAATTGGACAAAAGAAAAACTTATAAGCGCATTGAACAAACGCTTCTTCACTTACATTAAGTTGGCAATCTTTCTCACGTTTCTTACTATGATGCGTATCAGGTAAACTATCACAAATTTCTACTTTCTTATGGAAAATATCACAAACAAAAAGATACCAATGACAAATTATATTGTTGTGCATTTGAATATATATATCTGCATAAAAGTGGTATATACATTACCACCATTAATTCACAAAATTTAACATTGCACATGAAACCTACATGCTTCCTTGGAAGGCTGACACACGAGTGGTTCGGTTCAATCTATTTCTTTATCTCCCCATGAATCGTATTTTTGTAACAACATGGATAGAAATTTCTCAATTCCAATCAACCAGGCGTATTTTGTTGATTCGTTTGAGTAATTTATCTGAAAATGCATTCCTCCAATTGCCCATCAAATCTTGCCAAACGACAAAGCTTCCGTGTACTAGCACATGACTTTATACGATCACCGCGATGTATTGACTTGGTGCCTTCCTCCATGTTATAACATCAGTTTTTAACAAAAAAAAATCACATTATTTAATCTTATATCAGTTTACTTACCGACCAAAAATATATTGGTAGGAACCACTTTGTGGAGGTTCTATCATTACATTGATTACCTAATACAAGATAAGACACGATTGCTAGCATCATACTGCCAACATTCTAAATATATATTGATTAGTAGTCAAATATATATTGGATTCATAGTTTTTCCATAATCAAAGAGAGGCGACCCATGAGCGTAATTATAGCATTTATGTCAACGAGTAATTCACTGCAAAACAAATAAATTGAGTATTGTAATTAATTTTTCTTATGTCATTATAATAACATAATTGTAACAACCTGATCCTTAATTAATTTCCAATTTTTATTTTAGAAAAAGACTATTTTGCCCCTGGAATATTTTAACGAGTATAATAGTTGACTTTTTGACCGGGAAGGAATTTGAAAATTTTGATTGGACCGTTATGTAGAGCACGTCGAAACGAGTTCTTAGACACGTAATGAGCTTGAGTTGGAGTTGTAACGAAAAAGTTGGGATAAAGAAATTAGTCCGATGGCAAACTTGTAAATAGTTCAAAGATGGTTTTTAGAAAACCAGAAAATCTCTTTTTACTCTCCTGACACGCCTGTTATTGATGAGTCCCAAATCTGATAAGCCCAAATTCCCTAAATATTCTCTTCATTCTACACAAGTTCCATAAACCCATCATAATCCCAAAAACCGTCAGAACCTCCTCAAAACATACAGATCTGTTCACAGGTCCAAAGCACCAACTTCCTGAGCTCGAAACGAAATAGTTCCTTCTTCAAACTTGTTCGTCTGCCTCTTGATTAGAACTTATCCAAAAATTAGCCCAATCGGAGAAATATAAACACCTCAAACCCCAGTTGGAGTATGAACAGCTCATCTGCCCAGATACTCTGTGTTAAGCACAGATTTCTCTTTGCATGCGAGTTTCTGTTGCGATTTTCATCTCTATTCCTTCGGGAAAATTGTTTCTGAGGTCGACATCTACAACGTATCCAAATTCGAAGGCAAACACGTGTTCAAGGTGAGACTAGTCATCACTTTCATTCTGTTTGCTGGTTTCACTCTAGTGTGCCCTTATTCACTCTTGCATGTGGCCTTCCTCTGATCTAGTGGCTTCGTTCCTTTCATCAAAGTTGTTCATCTATGTCTTGGCTATAATCTGTCAAAATTAGAGCTTCATCCAAGAAGTGTAGTCATCTCAAGGCTGGTTGAAGTGTAGCCTACTCATTTTGCTCTGTTGTATTGATGTAGGCTCAAATTATTTCTTGTGTGTCAATATCTATTGATCATTCGACAACACCTTCTTCATACAGGTTGTTCCTTGGTTATAGAACTATGACATATCCAAAATTCACAGCAATTTAAGTGCTATAACCATCTGAAACCTTGTTCAAAGTTAGTAAGTCCTCTAGTTTGCTGTTTAAATTTTACAGCACCTTACTCACTCTTGGATATCGATTTCCCTTACTTAGATGACCAAGGTTTCTTCTTGAAAGTTGTTCAGTTTCCTGTTCTCTACAACATGTCCAAAAATAGTGGTTATTCAATAAGTTTAGACCTCTCCGACATAGTATAACTGAAACAAACTCATCTCTCGTTATCAAGTGTTGTTTGGGAGTTATACTCCTAGGGGGCCTTCAATATGCATTGCAGAAAGATTCAAAGGATTGTGGTACACTGGTTCAGCGTACTCAATAAGAATGGTCTTAAACTAAGTACACGCACTTTTAGAAGCTGGGGGTCAGTGCTTTAAATTAAATTATTGTGTTGAGCAATTTTATTAATTAAATATTTATGATGGCTTAAATAGGTACTTGGGTACCAGCTAATTCACAGGAGGGACCCTCAAAGGGTCAGAGCAACTCGGACGCACAGTGAGTGGACTTTTTGTTTTATAAATGGATTTTATGTTATTAAAGTTTCAATATTTGATCTTGAAGGATTTATTTATGGCTATTACTTTCCAGGGCAGGAATAATGAAATTATATATATATGCTCTCGATTATATGTTATTATATTTAAATGCAAATAGCTTGGAAAGTAAGAAATGGGAAAGTAATAAATGAGGTATTAACCATATTGAATGATTGGTTGAGGAATAAAATGGTAATAGGGCATGTATTTTGTTTTTAAACCACCATAGGTACCCAAAAATGTTGCCTTCGAATAAATTGTTGCCTTCGATTATAATGATGTCCAAGGACATCCTAGTTGCCTTCAGTTAAGTCAACGCGCATTTGACGATTGCCCCACGAGTTTCGGGGACGCCCAAACTGTGTGGTGCTAGGAATGCAGCTCGGGTGGACCAAGTGTCCTCCGAGTCTTGCAAGGAATGCAGCTCGAGTAACTTTATGCTACCGAGACCTGTTAGGAGGAATTGACGGAAATTATGGAATTGACGGATTTATGATGGGTACACCTAGGTGGAAGGAAATTGTTTCCCTTTATTAATCTCAGATACTTTGTTAATGTTTCACTGAATATATGCTCAGCTATATATATGAGGATTTGCATGCCTGAATTTTCATACGGATATTGAACATGGATATGATTAAATTTTCTAAATGTTTTAACAGAGGGGTTAGTATGTTGATACCTTATGTTCTAAAACTTTATTTTTGTCCACTCATGTTTTTCAATGTTTTGCGCCCCAGGCAGTAGTCGTGTCCAGGGACATCACCAGGGGCCGTCACTTTGCTCTATCCATCTCCTCCGCTACGTAGAAGTTCTTTTTGTAATTATACTGTTTATCTTAAATTCTGGATTAGTTGCTCTGCATAATTGCCCAAAGATTTTCTGTATGGCCTCAGGCCAATTAGTTGGTTAAGTTGTTTGGATGTAAGTTGAAAGCATGCTGGCAGTTGTGATGTTTATATATATATGTATGTTTTCCAACAGGTGATAAATTTGGGAAAAGATTCAGTTTACAGAGGAGACTCTGTTGAATTTTCGGCAGATGTCAAACCTATAAAAGAATTTGGATTTTAGTAAGAAGGGCAAATTAGTCATTTGTGCCCGACACCCGCCAGGTTCTGTCAATAATGCATAGTGGTAGAAGTCTCTGTGTGTGTGGAGACGAGTGATATAATTTTTTTTTTCACAAATTTGGTTTAGCGTATACCTCCAAGGTTTTGGATCTAACGAATTGCAACAAAATGAAAAACTTAGTATATCTCTATTATCTCCGAAAAATATCATTGGTTATCCGGTATGGACTGATATTCAATCTCTTCACAATCCCTTCGTGCACAATTCCTTATCGGGTGTTTGTATTTACCTGAACTTTCAATGTATTGAAGTCTTCATAAAGAGTTCTCTTATGGGGACATGGATTTTTATCCATTGTAGCACGAGTCACCATCTAATCCCTTGTCGAAGTAAAACCTCAATTCTCTATGAACAAACTTCTTACGTCGTTGTGACTCATTTTATCCCAATGCCCATATAACATTACAAAATAACATTTACAAATCAATATAAGTGAAACAAAAAACAATAGATGACACAATGAGTCTGCACAAAATAAGGAAATCCAATTTTGTTATTAAATCAGGAGAAAACCAAATAAAAATACAACGTAATCCATAGTACAATGATTTTGCTAATTAAATACTCAATTATTGTCATCATCCAAATATGTAAATCAACAACTTATTATTAAAACACATACAAACAAGCTACAACCACTACTCATCATACCTTATTACAAGGTTGTTTTCTGTGTTTTGGATGTTTGTAAATTCTTTAACATTGTCATTTTGCTTGTTGGGAGTTTCGTCTTGTTTGTCTTGCCTACTTTTTGGAGCTTTAGCATTTTCAAGGTGTATTTGTTCTTCATCGCACCCTAAATTAAATATGTTATCATGTTACACATTTAGTTTAACTTCATGTTGATGGGGTTATGGAGTGCACAATATTCTATCATTCTTCTCATTTTTTGATCCTAACTCATAAATATCAATTTTAACCTTGAAGAGTGATTCATCTATACGAGCAATAGTGACCACCAAAGTTGCCACATCCTTTTTATTGAACTCAACTCTTTGGCATAGTGAGTCATTGTTTTGGCATAATCTCCGAGACCTCCATCTTTTCTTTAGTCACTTCTTTATTTTTTCGGTCTCTACTTTCCCTCACACAGTGAGTGGTAGCATAGACCTATCCACAAGTAGACTACCATGAGCAATAACATCAAGGTAAAACAATTGAAGGAATAACATGCAACCACACCGATGTATACTTGATTGTTCTATTTAAATGACCTGACATTATACAATAAAAATTTGAATGAATAACTTGCCCAGTTTTTCTTTGCTATTGCCTTGCTATCTCTTAACAAAAGCAGATATTTTATATTCACATACACGAAAGTGTTTGTATATAGCAGCGTACATAGAGTGAACATGACAAAACCAACTTTAAAAAAGTCACATGCTTCTTCTGTCCCCACCATCATATACTTCAGCTCATTATTATTTAAAAACATTTTCCCAACCAAAAAAGAATTTTGCACTTTTATAATGTGTTGCTTATCCATGGATCCGATGAAGTCAATTTCCTTTCTTCCGTCCTTAACATCCATTATGCGTATGAAAGCATTCATAGATATCTAAAGTGTTTTCTCATGTAGCACGATTGACTATTTAGAAGGATTTAGTTTATCAACCAAAAAATGACACATTAAATGAGATAGTTTTCCGCACTTCATTTCCAACAACGAAACAAATTTCATTTCTTTAATGACTGCTTTTTTTCTCATAACTTAAAACATCTATAATGTTATTTACGTCCTTCAGATTGCATCATGTGGATATCTCCGAACAACTCTTATTCGAGGCATTTGTATAAGGTTTTTTGTGTTCATTGTCCTTTTTCTGAGTAGCATCCAACTGTTGCCACATATCAGCGATTTCCTTCTTTATTCTGATGAAGAAAAAAATATAATTTAATCAAATTATTATAAGTTGTGAGTTGTAACGTCTTTATTTAAATGTATTCTTACCAATTTATTGCCTTAGTATTCACCTTCTCCACTAATTTGTCTTGCTTCATTTTATCGCCCTTGAATTTCCTATTTAAAATATTCACATTTAGTTAGTTCTATAAAAAAAATACTTAATATACTAGAAAAAACACTTATATGTAGTTAAAATAATAAGTCTTGCGACCAATCATTGTCTTTGACTAGTCTTTTATTGTTTTTTGCTCTTTGCCCTTATTATGCCATCATTTTTTCCACCAATTTATAATTCCAATTAATGATAAACTTGCATTAAACAAGATAAACATATTGTCATATCAAATAGACTCAGTCGAAAATAACATGTCAACTCATATGCAAATTGCCAAATTATATCAAACAAACTCAATGGGAAAATAACAGTTTAACTTATATGCAATTGCCAAACATGAGATATGAAATTACAGAACCCTTAGGCAATGCATGAGGCAACGTGACAATTGATTGGCTAAATCTTAGTCTAAAACATGTAACTTTGGAATCCACAAGGAAGATATGAGGAAACCTCAAGGTTTATTGATAAAATTGGAATAACAAAACAAAACCTTAACCATAGGTACAATATGCTTAAATACTCCTAGAAACCCTAGGAATAATAAAGGAATTAAAATAGGAAAATAACAAAGTTTCCAAAAACTGGATTTCAGGATACGAAATGATCTTGAATGTCCCTAAAAGCCCATACATCATCGCAAAGTGATTTGTTTTACTCGTAACACTGTTCTCTTTGAATTAACGGGTCATGGGCCCGATTCTAGCTCGAAGCCCAAATCTGTAGTTTACCCAATTTGCCTTCATGTGCTCATCACTCCAGCTCCTCTTCAATTGCTTCCATCATTTGTTCTACATCATTGCATGTTCGTGCTCTAATATATATCCTTCTACATATTCAACGCAATTCTAGGCATCTAAAACTATTTCAATGCTTGTTCTCATACTATCGATTTTCATGGCAATTTTATAATTTTTAATAATATGTTAACGAAATTAAATTCATATTAGGTTACCACCCATTATTTTTTTTAAATCTTTCAACTCATTTCATAATTAGAACATCCAAGAATGCAACATATTAATAAAATAACAAACATTTAGTTATATTAAATAAACTCAATCAAAAAATAATATGTTTCATATGTCAATTGCCAAATATGTGGTATGAAATTGTATTACCCCTAGGCAATTACATTTTCATGCTCCAATATATCACCTTCTACGTATCCAATAGAATTCTCAGGCATTACAAAACTATTTCAATGCTTGTTCTCAACATATTGACTTTAATGACAATTTTACAATTTTGAATAAGGTTACCCACCCAAAGAAAATTAAATTCATATTAGGTTTTAAAAAAATTGTGAGATTAACATTTAATTAAATATAAATTAACTTAAAGAGGTGAGGTTATGGTTTAGCAAAACATCGGTCAGATTACTCAATACTAATTTTACAAAAGGTTATGGTTTATCAAGAGATAATGTGAGATTTCTCAATACTAACCTTACAAAACTTTAAACCCAGTGCTTTAAATCTTAAGGAAATAGCTGACAATTAATGGAGAAATCTTCACCACAGTTGAGCAATAACTTTTCTTTGTCTCAATTTAGCAACACATATGATTTCAAAAGAAGGAAAGAAATATTTAAGTTAGAAGCTTTGCACGTAAAATACCTAGTGTTTTGCACATCTGTCTCGCGGGTGATCGATGATGGGCCAGAAGTGTTGAAGTGACTAGAAGTTGAAGCATTGTTCTACAATTGTCTGGTTGAGAAACCCCAGGTTGGGTTATATGTTTTCACTAAATTGCTCTATTGTATTTCTCCCATTAAGGTTTTTTTTTTTAAGGGTGCAAGTAACAATTTCCCTATAATAGCCGTTTTTCCTTCTTTTTATTTTAAACTCAAATAAATAAATAAAAACAAATGCACTAGTGTGCCGTAGCTGGTGCTCTTATCAAATGGCGATTTTTGGGGTTTCGTAGGTTGATAAAGAGGTAAATAATAAACAATATTTAAATATGGAAAATGTTCTCGAAGTTATTATTTTGTACCTAATTAACAATATCGACATATTTATTAGTGATGAGGATGGTTATTGTTGTTGTCAAATTCAGCTGCGCCAAATTGATTCAGCTGTATCCTTAACTTGCGATGCTCGCAAGTGCATGAGTCGTTCGGTAGTATAGCATATGTAAGTGCGGGGTTCGATCCCACGAGGATTGATGATAGGTTGATTCATTTCGATTCCCTGTACAAAACAGAAATGAAAACAAGATTTAAAGATGATTGTGAAAAGTACAAGGATTGAAAACAAGAAAGATAGAAAATAATTAACTCAAGCAACTAAGTTACCAAGTTCAATTCAGATTCTCAGTTTGATTCTAGCTAAAGTATGATTAAGCCATGATGTATGGTCCTAACCTTGTATTCTCAATTCCATAACTAGATCCTTGTTGTTGAACCTAAAGTAAGCATTAGAAATCCATTAAGCATAAAAGAATATTTTAAACAACCAAGCATGTATCTAATCCCTGTTGTCGAATGTCCATACATACTTTTCCTATTCGTAGTTCAATTCGAATTAAAGCATTTGGTGTCTACTCTTAATTCCAACCAAAATAGCTGTTCGCACCACTTTGCAAAACCCAATGGAAGGTATCGTATAGTAGTGTAGCTCGGAAATTCTGAGTGTCGTGGATCCACAGAGAGCAGTGTAAAGAAAATAACAGAGATGAAAAAAAAACAAGTGTGATTGAGAGGTAGATTTATGCAAGATTTGATTTAGAGAAAATTTAATTGATTGAAACACTAAGGCATTGGGGTTCCACTTCTAATATAAGCATGCAACTCTTATTAATTTGATCCACAAAATATTTTCCATTGTAGTTGTTCAAAATAATTAAAGCTCTTTTTAATTTCCTTTAGAAGTATTCTAAGCATAACTTGTACCATTGGCAACAAACTATCAAAAAATAATCTTCATCAAAATTCTATTAATCTTTAGTAATTCTCTTCTCTTTTAAAAGCATGAAAGTTTTTACTACACAATGGGAAAAACATGATTGAACCCATGAAATAGATTATCAAACATTCATCAATTAATTAAAAAGAAAATTACAAATTCCATTTGAACAAAAACTACAAAATCACATTAAAACTTAAGTTTGGATCAAACTAATAAAAATTACACACTTATATTAAAAGCTTTCTCCCTAGCCTTAGCTAGGGAGTTAGTTCCCCATAATAAAATAAAACTAAAAACAGAAATTAAAACTTAGAAAGATGGAGGGAAGAGAGAAAGCTCAAGAGTTGTGGAGCTTGGGTGTGATTTTACAATGCCATAGCTCCTCCTATTTATAGGAAAATGGGAGCAATTCTAAATTCATCAAATCCATCCATTCATGAAATTAATATGTTTTCCACTTGCCATCAAACCAATTGCCAATTTGCTTCCATTACTTATTTCATAGTGTTGATGACTCCATTCTCCAAATTCTTCATCTTTTTGTTTCATTGGTTGCTCCATCTATTGCTTCTTTTCTTTTATGCCTTGGTGTGACATTAATCTTCATCATTCATTTGGTCATTCCCAACTACAAATTGTTTAATGCCACCAAGTCTCCCTTTGATAATTCCTCAACCTTAAGATAAAAGAATTAAATCATCATAATTATGTAATGGGTATGTAAGCAAGTGCAAAAGTGAAAAACAAACCTAATTAACTAAAATTGTAAGAAAATCAATTACTAACAAATATATTTAGGGATAATAAATGTGATAGTTTGCTCATCAAATACCCCCAAACCTATAATTTGCTAGTCCTCGAGCAAACTAAAATGAAAAACTAAGCATAAATGAAAACTAACTAAGCCACTTTCGTAGGGATCTCGATTGCATTTAGCATATGCAATAAGCCTTTAAACCCCTAGGTTGCCCTAGTGGACGAGTTATAGTCTCGTGAGGGTTTTCAGGGATGATACCCACAAACATCTGAAATTTTAAGTAACTCTCCTGTCAAATCATCATCAAGAATGTTAAAGCTCAAAAACTAAGATTCTCAATTCATGAACAAATTTAAAAGAGCGAACACGAATCCAAAACTTTAAGTTCTTCCAGTCTAAAGTCAAAGTCATTTATCACCATTAATAAACTTTTCATTTGCTTTCTTTGGTGTAAATTGAACTAACACAGTTGAGAAGACAAAAATTCAATCATAATCACACCATCCTTGCTATCTTAGATTTTAATTTTAATTTTTAAAATAAATAAATATATACATGCTTTTATGTGGACTGTGCAATGTTTAGCTCCCTTAAGCTTTCTAATTAACCCATGTAGCAAGTGTTAGGCCAATGACTCTCAAACACAAAGGCTTTAAGGCATTAGGTGTTGAAACACCCCGATGAGCTTAATAACTTGAGTTAAAAAGGCTACAAAGCTAAACAAGTCACACATGTTTTTTTTTTTTTATACTAAAGAACTTCACGGTTTGACGCGAACACTCACTCCTGATTAGGCAAGAGGCCCGGTTACTAAGTGAAAGTTCTCTTCTTTTTTTTTTTTTTTTATTTTTTATTTTTATATATTTTTTAAGACAACAAAGATAAATACAATCAATCTCAAACTCTATCTTCTCAAGCGCATTAGTGTGAGTGTGAATTTTTCAAAGCCTAGCTCATAAATCATTCATTAAGTAGAAAGAAATGAAAAAAAACTAAAGACTGGATTAGTTATCGTATCGCTCAAGTGTTCTCAATTTTAAACTCATGCATGAATATAAAATCTTAATTTAATGCAAATATATTTCGATGACAATAAGCATAGAGGATTTTTTTTTTTTGAAGTATATATATATATTTTTAAGAAGAAAATTTTTAGAAACAAATTGTGATAACTAATTCCACTCCCCCCCAACTTGAATGAAACATTGTCCTCAATGTGAGCATGCATAATACATTAAAGAGAGACAAATGATTATAATTGAGTAAAATAGAAGGATTAGGAAAAAGATCACCTGAAAAGAAAAACAGAAAGTCTTCAAAATATATCCTACCAGCTTGTTAGAATCCATAAAACATAAATAAATAAATAACACAAATAAATACCAAATACTAAGCTAAAGACAGTCTGAAAATTCAATCCTAATAAACAGGGATTCTCCAAGTGAATCGTGTCATTCTGCAAAACAAAATTCTCCAAAAATGATTTAAGACGTTGACCATTAACTTTAAAAACATTACCATTTTTTGGATCCTCAATCTCCACTGCTCCAAAAGGAAAAACTCTTGTCACCACATATGGACCTGTCCATCTGGAACGAAGTTTACCAGAAAAAATATGCAATCTCGAATTATATAAGAGAACTTTCTGTGATGGTTCAAAGTTTTTCCTCAAAATATTTTTATCATGAAAAACCTTCATTTTCTCTTTGTAAATTCGAGAGTTTTCATAAGCATCATTCCTTAATTCTGCCAACTCATTCAACTGAAGCTTCCTATTCGAACTTGCATCATTTAAACCAAAATTAAACATTTTAATTGCCCAATATACCTTATGTTCAAGTTCAACTGGTAAATGACAAGCCTTACCGTAGACAAGTCTCTACGGTGACATCCCTATGGGGGATTTGTATGCTGTACGGTATGCCCATAAAGCATCAGTTAATCTCAAAGACCAATCTTTTCAGTTCAGGACTCACAGTTTTTTCCAAAATTTGTTTTATCTCCCGATTAGCAAGTTCAACTTGACCGCTTGTTTGTGGGTGATATGGGGTAGCGACTTTATGAGTGACACCATATTTTTTCATTAAAGCCTCAAAAGGTTTATTACAAAAGTGTTTTCCCCATCACTTATAATAGCTCGAGGTGTTCCAAATCTTGCGGAAATATTTTCTTTTAAAAACCGCAAAACAGTTTTATGATCATTATGTCGACAAGGAACAGCCTCTACCCATTTGGAAACATAATTAATACCAACCAAGATATAAAGATATCCAAAAGAAATAGGGAAATGACCCATAAAATCAATGCCCCAACAATCAAATATTTCAATTACCAAAATTGGGTTCAAAGGCATCATGTTTCTACGGGTAATTGCCCCTAACTTTTGACAACGGTCACAAGTTCGACAAAAAGAATTAGTGTCTTTAAAAAGCATAAGCCAATAAAATCCACACTGCAAAATTTTTGCAGCGGTTTTCTTTACAGAAAAATGACCGCCACATGCTTCATTATGACAAAAAGAAATTACTGCATGGATTTCATTATCAGTACAAACCTCCTAATGATCTGATTCAGGGCAATATTTAAACAGATATGGGTCATCCCAAAAGAAATTTTGAACCTCTGTAAGAAATTTCCTCTTGTCTTGAGCAGTCCAATCAGATGGAATTTTACCTGTAGCAAGAAAATTAACAATGTTAGCAAACCAAGGTAATTCTGAAATAGCAAATAATTGCTCATCTGGAAAAGAATCATTAATTGGCAATGTTTCAATGGAATCCTCAAAACTCAATCTAGACAAAGCCACTACATTTTCTACTCCCTTTTTGCCTTTGATTGTGATGTCAAATTCTTGAAGTAGTAGGATCCACCTAATCACTAATTGAGTTGAGACTTTAGCATCTTTTTTTTCAAAAAGGTATTTTAAAGCTGCATGGTCAGTGAAAATAACAATAGGTGATCCAACTATATAAGCACGAAACTTATCCAAAGCAAATACCACAGCAAGGAGTTCTTTTTCAATTGTAGAATAATTCATCTGAGCAATGTTCAAGGTTCTACTAGCATAATGGATGACATGTGGCTTCTTATCCTTTCTTTGCCCCAAAACGGCTCCAACCGCAAAATCACTGGCATCACACATAATTTCAAAAGGTAAAGTCCAGTTAGGTGGTTGCATAATTGGAGCAGATGTGAGCATTTTAATTAATTTATCAAAAGCCTTTTGACATGAATCAGACCACTCAAATTTACTGTCTTTTAATAGGAGATTACACAAGGGTCTAGATATTGCACTAAAATTCTGAATAAATCTCCTATAAAAACCAGCATGACCTAAAAATGATCTGACATCTTTAACAGTTTTTGGAATTGGCAATTTTGAAATTAATTCAATTTTAGCTTTATCCACTTCAATTCCTTTAGAAGAAACAATATGACCAAGAACAATTCCAGAAGAAACCATAAAATGACATTTCTCCCAATTTAAAACAAAGTTTTTCTCATGGCATCGAACCAATACTTTTTCCAAATTACTCAAGCAATTATCAAAAGAATCACCAAAAACTGATATATCATCCATAAAAACTTCAAGAAATTGCTCAATCATATCACTGAAAATACTGATCATGCATCTTTGAAAAGTAGCAGGAGCATTACATAATCCGAAAGGCATTCTACGAAAAGCAAAAGTACCAAAAGGACATGTAAAAGTAGTTTTTTCTTGATCTTCAATGGCAATTTCAATTTGATAATAACATGAGTATCCTTCTAGGAAACAATAAAATTCATGACCGGCTACCCTTTCTAAGATTTGATCAATAAAAGGTAAAGGGAAATGGTCTTTTCTAGTTGCAGAATTTAGCTTTCTATAATCAATGCACATGCGCCAACTTGAAACAACTCTAGTAGGTATCAATTCATTCTTATCATTTTTAACCACAGTTATGCCAGATTTCTTAGGTACAACTTGAGTAGGACTTACCCATTTACTATCAGAGATGGAATAAATAATACCTGCATCTATTAATTTCAACACCTTCAGTTTTAACAACATCTTTCATGATTGGGTTTAACCTACGTTGTGCTTCCCTAGAAGACTTGGCTTCATCCTCTAAAAATATTTTATGAGTACAAACAAGAGGACTAATTCCCTTAATGTCAGCAAGAGTCCAACCAATGGCAGATCTGTGAGAATTCAACACATTAAGTAACTTACCCTCTTGCAAAGAGTCAAGTTCAGAAGATATTACCACTGAAAAAGTGTTGTTGGACCCCAAGAAGGCATGTTTAAGTCCCATGGGTAAAGGTTTCAATTCTAGATTAGGAACTTCCACATTTGATGGCAATGTCTTTTCCTTCCGAGGTGAAAGCTTCTCAAATTTTGGTGTCCATTTATTAACCTGCAATGATTTAAACAAGGAATTAAGATAAGCAATTTCCGGATCCTCAAGTAATTCAGATTCTTTAGAATTCAATAAAAGAGCCTCTAGAGGGTTAGAAATATTAGTCTTCTCAAATTGATCTTGCACAAGAGCTGTTAGAAATGTGCCCTAAGAGCCAATACATTTGATGTAATCTCCTTAGAATACATTTCATATATGATATATAAAGGGCAAACTTATTTGTTATCTTTTACATCGTGTAAAGAAACAAATGTCCAAGGTATGCTAAATAAGAGATAAAGTAATCTAAAGAAGATTAGATTCGGAGACCTTTAATCTCTAACTGTAGCATCCCAAAATGTTCCTAATCATAGGTTATCAAATGGGCATTGATAAACCGTCAAGATTAGCACATATTATGTATGCTCAATTGGGAGAATGGTTAGTCTCAAACCATTTGTGTAGTTGACACTAATACAAGTATGTGGGTGCTCATTAGTGAATGAGTACACTGAACGCGATCAACGTAGTTCTCGTATGGAGTATTTATCTATATGTCAAACGAGAACTCATAGTTGCAATAATGCAAATTAGTCCTTAGACCTGAGGCATCATGGTTGTCCTGTGATGCGTTATTGATCTTTGATAGCTCTTAAAGACAAGCCGTAAAAGATTTGTCTTAAGTGTTGTTGGGATCTCTTAATTCATCATAGGGGCATGTGAATGTACAATAAGGAATCTCTACTTTTGATAAAGAAGGAGAATGTTTCAAGATGTGATTCAGTAAATCTTTGGCCAAAGTATTTTGAGCTTGATTTAGAAAGTTGTTCTTAATCATGTTCTTTTGAATCACATGAGGTTGTAAATCATATTAGGGGTTTGACATAATCAATCCGTACCCTAATAATATGATTTGAAACATTGTATAAGAGAAGGACCGTATTGCATTGCAATTCCAACTGAATAGGTTCTTCATCTATTCTAATTAGCTTGGGTAGCCTTGATATATTGCTAGATGTCACTCTTGGCTTGTGGAAGTCCTAGGATTGATTGTGATCGATCCAAATAAAGGAATAATTAAAAAGGGGTTTTAATTCCAGTTGGTTAGAAAGAGTTCTAATATTTTCCCACTGCCTTGCTAATTAGAACCTAATGGATCGCACACCTTAAATGGTTAACTTTGAATAATACAAATGAGAATGAGTAAATCAATTTGATTGATTTGATGTGGATGATTTACTACGTGTAAAAACGTATTTGGGCCTAAGTAATAGTTAACGGAAACCCTAAGTAATAGTTAACGGAAAGCCCAAATGGTTGGGTATCAAGCCCAAGGGCTTAAGACACCTAAATATTATGGTTTAAGTGTCATAAGGCCCAATTTTGGAAGCCCAATGAGGTTTGGCCGAAAATGGTTAAGTGAATATGTATGGGAATTGTTTCCATAAGCTCATTAACACACAAACACAATCCAACATCAACCAAATGGGTTTGGGAGATCAAAGATAGATAAAAGAGAGTTTTCAAGAGTGAAACACTTTCATCTTTCTAAGTGGTTTAGATTGAAACCAATCTTGAGAATCTTGCACTAGCATCCAAGTATTCTCAAGATACTTCTTCTCATCTCAAGGTTCCATTGGTGTGGAGACTTAGAGGCCATATACTTTTGTGGCTCACATGGAGGAGAAAGATCAATGAGCAAAGATTAAAGATCAAAGAGGAGATCAACAAAGAGGAAATCATCAAGAGAAGACCAAACACAAATTGGTTCATATAATTGCTTCAAGGGTAATTAGATCTTATCATTTCTCTTGAATTTTCATTTATGAAAAACATATCAATGTTCATGGCTTAAGATACTTGGAAGAAAGTTTTGTTTTTGAATTTAAACAACCACCTTAGACTTCCGCTGCGATTAATTTGATTAAATGCATGTTTAATATTCAAATGAACTTTGGAAAAATATTTTGAAATTCCAACAAGAGCTTCAATCAAGTTCACCACTGCACATTCATCATCTTCATGAGGTCGCCTGAAAACATTAAAAATGTTAATTTCCAATGTCATGTTACCAAAACTGAGTTTCATTACCCCACTTCTGCAACTAATGTGTGCGTCACATGTAGCAAGGAAGGGACGGCCTAAAATGACAGAAATTTCATTTTCAGAATGCAAAACAGGTTGTGTATCCAAAACAACAAAGTCAATAGGGTAGTAAAATTTGTCCACTTGGACCAATACATCCTCAATTACCCTCTCGGCACTCGTCCAGAACGATCAGCAAGTTGCAACTTCATTGTTGTGGGCTTCAATTCACCAAGACCTAACTGCAAATATACTGAATATGGCAATAAATTTACACTCGCCCCCAAATCAAGCAAAGCACAATTGATGTAATTTTTTCCAATTACACATGAAAGAGTGGGACTTCCTGGATCTTTGTATTTAGGAGGGACCTTATGTTGCAACAATGCACTCACATGTTCAGTCAAAAATGCAGTTTTCTTCACTTGATGCTTTCTTTTAAAAGTGCACAGATCTTTTAAAAATTTAGCATAAGAAGGGATCTGTTTAATATCATCTAACAGAGGAATATTAACTTTGACTTCTTTAAAAACATCCAAAATTTCAGAATTTTGATTCAATTTCTTTGGAGGATTTAAAGCTTGGGGAAAATGAGCAGGAAAATGATATTCATTTGATTCACTCAATTTGGACTTGTTTAGTTCATCATTATTCTTAGATTTTTCAACTTCCTTTGGTGAAGGTGTGTTATCAATTATTTTACCACTTCTAAGAGCAATGACAGACTTAGCATGTTCAATTGAGGTTTCACACGAATTAACATTCCTTGGATTTGGTTGAGTTTGGGAAGGAAATTTTCCTTTTTCATTTATTGCAAAAGAATTTGTCAATTTAGAAATTTGGCTTTTAATTTCTTTATTTTCTTCAACCATTTGACCAAACAAGGTATCATACCTTTGATTTTGCTTCTGTTGTTCCTGCATAAATGCTTGAAGAGTATCGCTCAAAGAAGGCCTAGCATTAAATGTATTAGTTGCAGGAAACTGATGATTGAAAGAATTTCTATCACTTACCTGAGGTTGTGGATCATTGTTCCAACGAAAGTTTGGATGATTCCTTGTCACTGGATTGTAAGTGTTGGAAAAAGGAGAATATTGTTGTTTGAAGTTTCCAACAGCAGCACAACGCTCCTCATAAGCTCCTTTCATTTCTTGAAAAATTGGGCAATTTTTAACAGTATGACCAATCTCATAACAAGAATCACATACTTGATTAACATCAGCTTGAAAAACGGATTGAGGCAAATTTGATTTTTCCGTTTTCAAAGCGGCTATCTCTTTAGTCAAAACCTCAAATTTTAATTTCCAATCATCTTCTTCTTTTAATTGATAAATTCCTTTATTAGTAGAAGATGTGGCAATTCTTGACCGATCAGTGGTCTCAACTGGACTAGGGACAGTTCATTGATGAGCTTTTTCAGCAATTTCATCCAAAAATTCTAGGGCATCATCAGGGTCTTTTTGCATAAAATTTCCATTACACATAGACTCAACAAATTGGCGATCACGGGGGAGAAGTCCCTCATAGATATAACTAGCAAGACGCCAGTTTTCAAAGCCATGGTGTGGGCACAAATTCAAAAGCTCTTTAAATTTTTCCCAAGTTTGATACAAAGTTTCATTTTCTTTTTGAGAGAAATTTGAGATTCTTTTCTTAAGAGCAATCGTCTTGTGATTAGGAAAATATTTGTTAAAAAATGCTTGAGTCATTTCCCCCCAAGAACCTATGGACCTAGCCCTTAATGAATACAACCAAAAGCCTTTTCTTTTAAGGAAAAAGGAAAAAATTTCAACCTTATGAAATTAATCCTATCAAGTTGAACATTGTAAAAAGTGCCAATTGCTTCTTCAAATTCCCTAACATGCACATAAGGATTTTCACTTTCCATGCCATGAAAAATAGGTAGTAATTGAATCATTCCAGGTTTGAAATCATAATTTGGCATGTTAGGTGGAAACATGATGCAAGATGGATTTGGTGCACGAATAGGATGCAAAAATGTCTCTAAAGTTCTAGGTGCAACTACTTCTTCTCTCATTTCATTATTCATAATCTGAGCATTAACCATTTGTTCATTATTCGCAATTTCTTGTTCATCATTCACAATTGCTGCCATGCTTTCAGATTTGTTAGATATTTCAGTTGAAGAAGTTGAAGCAGAATTAACAGTTGCAGACTTTTTGACAAATCTTCCTAGATGATCTCTAGGTCGCATAAAGTAAATAAATAAATAAACAAAAACAAAATAAAACAAAAAAATATTTAAAAAAAATATTAACAATAAGATGAAAGTTGGAAAGAGTGTACCATATGTGAAGAATTTCACATAACCAGCAAACCTCTAACCAAAGGGATCTCTGTACTCTTGACAAGCCGCTCCCCGGCAACGGCGCCAATTTGTTCGCACCACTTTGCAAAACCCAATGGAAGGTATCGTTTAGTAGTGTAGCTCGGAAGTCAAAGTGTCGTATCCACAGAGAGCAGTGTAAAGAAAATAACAGAGATGAAAAAAAAAACAAGTGTGATTGAGAGGTAGATTTATGCAAGATTTGATTTAGAGAAAATTTAATTGATTGAAACACTAAGGCATTGGGGTTCCACTTTTAATATAAGCATGCAACTCTTATTAATTTGATCCACAAAATATTTTCCATTGTAGTTGTTCAAAATAATTAAAGCTCTTTTTAATTTCCTTTAGAAGTATTCTAAGCATAACTTGTATCATTGGCAACAAACTATCAAAAAATAATCTTCATCAAAATTCTATTAATCTTTAGTAATTCTCTTCTCTTTAAAAGCATGAAAGTTTTTACTACACAATGGGAAAAACATGATTGAACTCATGAAATAGATTATCAAACATTCATCAATTAATTAAAAAGAAAACTACAAATTCCATTTGAACAAAAACTACAAAATCACATTAAAGCTTAAGTTTGGATCAAACTAATAAAAATTACACACTTATATTAAAAGCTTTCTCCCTAGCCTTAGCTAGGGAGTTAGTTCCCCATAATAAAATAAAACTAAAAACAGAAATTAAAACTTAGAAAGATGGAGGGAAGAGAGAAAGCTCAAGAGTTGTGGAGCTTGGGTGTGATTTTACAATGCCATAACTCCTCCTATTTATAGGAAAATGGGAGCAATTCTAAATTCATCAAATCCCTCCATTCATGAAATTAATATGTTTTCCACTTGCTATCAAACCAATTGCCAATTTGCTTCCATTACTTATTCCATAGTGTTGATGACTCCATTCTCCAAATTCTTCATCTTTTTGTTTCATTGGTTGCTCCATCCATTGCTTCTTTTCTTTTATGCCTTGGTGTGGCACTAATCTTCATCATTCATTTGGTCATTCCCAACTACAAATTGTTTAATGCCACCAAGTCTCCCTTTGATAATTCCTCAACCTTAAGATAAAAGAATTAAATCATCAAAATTATGTAATGGGTATGTAAGCAAGTGCAAAAGTGAAAAACAAACCTAATTAACTAAAATTGTAAGAAAATCAATTACTAACAAATATATTTAGGGATAATAAATGTGATAGTTTATGTGCTCATCAATAGCTAATATACAAGTTTAAATGGTGATCAAACATTCAAACAAGCATATCAACTAATAAGTGTAATGAATAAGAACAAGAACTAAAATTGAAACTTGGAAACTAATCAAACTTGAAAACTTAAAATAATAAATTACATGATAATAAAAAAGAAAGTATAACTAAGAAAAACATAAGGGAAAATATAGCAAAATAGTTTTGTTACAACAATTGAGAACTGAAAAGAAAAATTAAGAGAATTTGATAAAGAGAAGGGAGAGGAGCTCTAAAGAGGTGTTTGGGAGCCCCCCATTAGGGTGTGTTTGAGAACTTAGAGAATATGAGGAAGAGAAAGGAGAGGAACTCTAGAGAGATGTTTGAAAGCTCCCCCCCTTGGGATGTGTTTGAGAATTTAGAGAATTTGAGGAAGAGAAGGGAGAGGAGCTCTAGAGGTTTTTGAAAGCTCCCCCTTCTTGGGGTGTGTTTGAAAACTTAGAGAAATTGAGGAAGATAAGGGAGAGGAGCTCTATAGAGGTGTTTGAGAGCTCCCCACCCTTGGGGTATGTTTGAGAATTTAGAGAATTTGAGAAAGAGAAGGGAGCTGAGCTCTAGAGAGGTGTTTGAGAGCTCTCCCCATTGTGGTGTGTTTGAAAGCTTGGAGAACCTCAATATTTATAAGCCTAAGGGAAGTAAAAATCTGATTTGAGTATTGCCTTTACCTACAAAACCCACTTTACCAACTTTACCTAACTTCCCCACCAAAAACAATATGTCACGCATGACAATGCATTGCAATCTGATTGTAGGCTTGTTTTTGGTTTGTTCCTCCATTGATAAAATTCTGGAAAAATATGGGTATTGAAGCTCTTTGTCTTATCTTTCCAACAATATGTAGCCCAGCTCAAGGAAAAATCGGAAAGGCCTTCAAATATCATTTTTGGCATAGTAACGTAGATGCTGCCAAAACTTGCATAACTTCCTCTTGAAGACTTGGAATCATGAACTGTAAAATGCTGCAGAAAATAGACTTCCACATATTTCCAATGGTGTATGGCCCATTAGCTGATTATTCTTAAGCACTTATAGTCCAATATGTGAAGTTGACTGATTCTCCGGAACAAGTTTTGAGCTAACTTGACTCCAAAATGCATTAAATGAGTAATAAAGCTTAAAACACTGAAACAAACACAAAAGAGATTAAAAGCACAAGTTGAACTAAAAAACATAACGAAATCATAAGTTAGAAAAGTATAAAATGATATGTAATTATGCAATGATTAGTCATGTTCATAAGAAGGTTGGCAAAATTTCCATAAATGTGGCGGAATGTCTTGCTCTTTGTGGCGGCCTAGCTCACTGAACAAAGGTTAGCGAAAGATTCAGGTTGAGGGCGACAAAAAAATAGTTATTGATACTTATGTGCTAAGGTGGAGCCTCCTTAGACCTTACATATATCAGTTTCAGATATCCGCTTTATTATGCTCTTTCAGTGAAGATGTCCAATTTCGTCATATTCTTCAAGGAGGCCAATTTCATTGCGGATTTTGTTGCTAGTCTAGGACATGATCTCAATCCCTCCTGTTTATGGGAGAATGGGATCCCATTATCTATAACAAATTCCTTTTATTTTGACCTCTTGGGCATGCGTTCCCTAAAGGCTTCCTCTTGTAATTTTGACATTTCCTTCGTACGTAAGGCTCGAGTTGCAATTTATATACACATAAAGAGCATGCAATTCTTCCTCTGTGACAAAGCGAAAATGCACAAACCCAATTATGGGCCCCCTCTTCTCTACCCAATTAGTTATGATATTTTCTAGTTCATTTGTTAAGAATTCACTTGAACTTGCCTTCTGTTTCACCTTACTCAGATCCATACAACCCCTTCATATGGGCCTTGAGGAGATTTTATATGTATTGCTTAAGAGAAGAGGAAAGCTTGTCCCTCCTTCGGATTCCAAGAATGCGGATAGGCCGCTTATTTGGTAATGGTGAAAGGCAAGGAAAGCAAAAAGATGGTGCTTTTCGGCAGAAGCTACTTTTATCAGTGCATCCATAGCCTTCCTTTTCTCAATTATGTCTTTGGTTTCAGCTTAGCCTTGTTTTCTTAGTTATTGCGTGAGAGACTCTTGAACTTCATTGTTGCTCAAAGAATCACTCTCTCTCTCTCTCTCTCTCTCTCACTCTCTTTTATTTATTTATGCGAGTTTTACTTTTAAGGGCATTAAAGTATGTTTATTTGAGTTTTTGGCTATGTTTGAAAGTTTTATGAAAACATACATTTATGAAAGTAAGGGGTAATTTTGGCTAGTTTTTATAAAAACTAGGTACCTAACCCCTCTTAAAATTTAGGGGTTGTTTGATAACCATTTCATTTTTAGTTTTCACTTTGTTTACGCTTGTTTTTCATTCATTATTTTTATATCTCCACACATGAAATGTACTCTAGTTACCAAAACTCGTATTTGGGACCTCTTGATTTAGACTCGACCGCTCCATTCTGGCGTTCAACAACAGACTCAATTCAAGCCTAGGAACCTCCAAATCCAAAATTCACAAAAAAAATCATCCTAATTTCAAAAAATTCACCGAAAAATCTAGGAACTCTTTTGTAATATACACTTTTAGTTATCACTTTTTTTAAAAACTGAAATTTAGTTACCAAACAAGTTTCCAATTCTTAGAAATTAAAATTAAAAATTAAAGACTGAAATGGATATCAAATGCGCCAGAGTTTTAAATAATTAGGAATGTGAGTGACGTTTTAATCTAGGCCGTGCTCACAGGTGACAGGTCCTCATTTTTAATCCCTTGGTTGAGCGGGTGCTGTTTTTATATTGAAAGACCCACCCAACCTCTTCGAACCCAGTATCTTCCCCCTTATGCCTCTCCATTTATCGCTCCACCTCCTACGTTGCCAAAGATCGTACACGCAAGATTAAACGTGGGCTCAGCTATCGCACTCTCCCTCTCCCTCTATTATTCGTCTGCTCTGTCCATGGCTCTCTCCACCGATATCCTTTTTCGCGGCACTCTCCCTCTATTGCTCGTAAGCTCTCGGCGGTGGTGACCAGATTGCACTTGGAACGAACGGAGTTTTGGCAGCGACGTTGATCATCCAGGTACTGTTCTCTCCTCTAGAAATCTGATTCGTTAAATCTTTCTTTCCAGATCGATACCGTACGCTCGATCCAGATCGAAATTCGGAGGGGATGAGCGAATTAGGCAACTATGTACTCACCAATTAAGTATTAAGTAGCAGATTGAATTGGATTATTATACCATTATATATAGTACCAATTTCTTTTCTTTTAAAGAATCATATACGGTACTAATTTCACGCCTTAATTCGAATGTTAGTACACAGTAAATTAATTTTTGTAAATTAGTAGGTATAATGTGTAGGTTTATCAGTTGAGGAAATTCAGTTTAATAATCTGACCTCATTGCTTCTTCTAGGTTTGTAGTTTGAAACTGTTTTGTTTGAATTTTTGTAGGTAATTACCAGAAAATTAAATTTAAAGTGAATGTGAATGGATGGCCCCATTTTAAAGTTCCGCCTTGGATTCTCCAAAGCTCAGGGAGATTCGCCTCGAGAGATCACCTCCAGCACCAACCTGTCGAGTGACACCGGTGAGAATGGGTGGCTCATTCGGTTCTTTGACTCGGCATTTTTCTGCGAGTGGATTGCTGTTAGCTACCTATACAAGCATGAGCACTCAGGGGTACGTGACTACCTTTGTAATCGAATGTACACTCTTCCCTTATCGGGTATCGAGAGCTACTTGTTTCAAATATGTTATATGTCAGTGCACAAGCCTAGCCCGTCTTTGGATAAGTTTGTGATTGATATGTGCTCTAAGTCGCTTAAGATAGCTCTGAAGGTGCATTGGTTTTTATTGGCGGAGCTTGAAGACTCTGATGATAATGAAGGAATTAGTAGGATTCAAGAGAAGTGTCAGATCGCGGCCACTTTGATGGGTGAGTGGCCGCCTTTGATACGTCCTCAAAGTGAGTCTGCTAGCCCTGGGAGCAAGAACCAGGTATTGAATAAAATATTGTCATCAAAACAGAAGTTGTTGTCACTAACGTCTTCCCCACCTGCTCAGAGGTCTTTTTCTTTCTCGCCTTCATCAGGGAACAATCTGCAAGAGGATGGTGGTCTGTTCTCTCCTGATGAGAACAAAATATTTAAAAAATTCATACCAGGGCCAAAGGTTCGAGATGCATTGCTCTTTAGGAAGTCGGTGGAGAAAGATGAGGATGACTCTGAAAAAGATGGGTTCTTTAAGAGGCTTTTAAGGGACAGTAGAGGTGATGATGAGATGGGTTCTAAGATTAGAGATTCTTTGCTTTTCAGGAAGTCGTCAGAGAAGGACGATGATGATGCAGAAAAGGATGGGTTCTTTAAGAGGCTATTAAGGGACAGTAGAGGTGACGATGAGGAATTGACATCGAGCTCAGAGGGATTTTTTAAGAGGTTGTTTCGTGATAGCAAGAGTGATTCTGATGATAAATCAATTTCTAAATCAGTGGAAGATGAAGAAAAAGATGGGTTCTTTTGGAAGTTTTTCAAAGATAAATTTGAGGACAAAAAAGATCGAATTGATAAGAATACAGATGAGGATGCATCGTACTCTGAAGAAAGATGTTCAAGATCAGCTGAAGATGATGAAAAAGAGGGTTTCTTCCGAAAACTCTTCAGGGATAAGTTTGACGACAAGAAAGATGGGAATGATAAAACTGAGGAAGGGGGTGCCAATGGAGAGGAAGAAGAGCCTTCTGACTTTTCATTGTTCCGAAGATTGTTCCGTGTGCACCCAGAAGATGCGAAAAGTACTGCTGCCACTGAAAACAGCAATAATGGTGGCTTGTTAGAAAGTAGTCCAGGGACTGAGAATTTTTTCCGCAAATTGTTTAAAGATCGTGACCGTTCAGTTGAAGACTCGGAGCTATTTGGTTCAAAAAAACACAAAGAGGTAAGCTTGCATCTACTTATCTATCTGTTGCTTCGCTGGTAGTGGAAGTATGGCCTTCATTATGCAGTGCCGGCTCCTTCCCCAACTACATAATTAATTAAATTATTAATGAGGCTGCCTTTTCCTGCAGTTTTGTTAGATTTTGTGTAACATGAGCTAAATATTTAGTAATGATTTGTTGTAAATTCTTAGATGATTTTTTGAGGGATTCTGTCAACTTTGAAATTCTTGAATTACACTGCAATTTCTTATGTTTCTTTCAATGTTGTATGTAATCCAGTATAATCTGTTGAATTTAGTTTTTTATTTTTAGATTTTGGTCATTCATTCTCTTGAAAGTTACCAAACATTAGATTGTCAGTTTCGGTCATATAGGCACTGCTATTGGCTTTGAAGTTCTAAAAGGCCACTGAAACTATGCGTTCTTGTGTATAAGTTCCAGTTGCAGATGTTATGGCTACTTGTAGTTGTGGATAATGAGTTTTCTTTACTTATTGGATAGGTATATAGAAGTTAGTGTAGATAAGTAGGCTAAGATGATGGATTGAAATCCATAACCCATTTGAATGATGAAGTTGTAATTACTTATTTATGGGGGTCGTACTGTGCCTTTGATATATACGTTCATATGCAGTGTATTAGGCTGAGATGACGGATTGAAATGCATAATCTGTTTGAGTGAAGTTGTAAATACTGATTTACGTGGCTCGTACTGTGGCTTTGATAAATACGTTCATATGCGGTGTAGTTTTGATATATACATATGTGTAAACACATAAAGATTTCCTAGTTTATTCTTATTTTTATCATTAAGTTTTTCCAATTATGGCTTAAGGTGTTTATATTACCTCATAATAACATATACATGTGTCAAAAAAGAGTGACAAGCATTTGGTTATTTTAAAGGTGCATTATATGGATGATAAATATATATTTATACTCTGAAGTAGAAAAGACAAGTGGTAAGAAGGAGATTTCAGATGAGAGACTGATCCCTGAGAAAAAACATTCAAATTAAAATGTATCACAGAAAGGGAATTGGGTGCAGGATTCCAATAAGTAGATGTGGGACTAGAAGCTGAAAATTATTGTTTGAAGAAATGAGATGAGAAGTAAAGGAAAATGATCATGGAAGAAAGTAATATTATGTTGATAAGGTGGTTGATTCTGTTAGATCAGAGGCCAAAAGACTGATTGAGATGGAAAGGGCTCTTAACAAAACTTTTTTGTGGGATGATAATATTTAAAGACATGGAACTTTGAATGATTCAGAATTGTGGAGAGGAAGCTTAGAGGGTAGTGAGTAACTTAAAGCTGTATGATGATCTCCATATATTCGATGGGGGAGGAGGCTTAGAAAGTACTGAGTTAGATTAACTTAAGCTCTCCATATAAAGTTAAAAGTTTTAAACATGTATATGGATATACTGCATCAGCTGTAGAGGTGTTCAAATCTGAACTTCGACACGGGTACAGGTCATTTTGGATTTTTTTCCCTACTTTAACTGGTTGGAAGAGAAGTTATCACCCCCAACTTTCAGTAGCAGACGAGCTGCTAATTATATTAATATTTTAATATTAAATTTTCTGATATTTTAGTGATGCATTGACATGATAGTATCTCTAATCCTACCAACATAGCCTCCTAGACTACGCTCATGTGCAAGATGAAGGGATTATAGGCAATAGTTACATCTATTTTACTCATAGTGGTTGAAGTTCTTTTCAAAAGATGCATAACTTATTTCATGTACTGAATCTGTCCACTGTTTGATTTGACAGAAACGCCCTGGTTCTCCAAAGCAACAAAATGAAAAGTCAAGTGCAAAACCCCCACTTCCAAATAATACAGCATCCCAATACCGTAAGGGGGCTTATCATGAGTCGTTGGACTTTGTGCAGTCACTATGTGAGACGTCGTATGGTTTAGTGGATATATTTCCAATTGAAGATCGCAAGAGTGCTCTTCGTGAGGTTAATGCTCATCTGGCTTATCATTTAGATTTACTCTGCACTCACATAGCATATATTTCCAATTGAAGATTGCATGGTTAATTAACATCGATATAAAACTATTGGTTTTATTTTTATTTTTATTTTATATATAGATTTTCTTTTTCATCAGTCCTCTGGTTGATTAATGCTCTAATCCTGCTAACCATGTGTATAAAATTTCAAGTCAATCCAGTGTATGTACATGGTATTGGAATTAGTAATTTTTCTTATAAATTTGATATTAAAAGTAGAAATTGAGTCTTGTTGATGGAATGGCTGCTTATATCATGTCAGCTTGAATTTGGTAACATTGTGTGCATTATTAAAGCACTAGATCTAGCTGTCAGTGTGGCTAAAAAGAACTGCTATAAAAAAGTTATTAAGCAGTATAAACTTGCTAGTTTTATGCTGATGCCAGTTTAGCATGCCCCTTGTGCATCTATGTGTCTATGTACGTAGATTTAGATACAGTTAGGTTCTTCAGGTTTTCATATTCACAAAATTCATTAAAAAATGATCACTATAATGCATAATTTAATCAAATTTTCATTAACTGTTGTAAATTTATTAGTATTTTATGATAGAAGTAAAAGGTCAACTTGTCTAGATGGTTGGACCTCTTGTCCACAGCTGGATATTACTTTGTAGCCGTAGATTTTTTTGTTCAGAAACCAGTTTTTATTTTTATTTTTCTATAGATCCTTTTTGTTTTCTAGTATGTAATTTGATCTAAAATTGTAATCAATATATGAAAAATGACAAGTCTTGACCATTGGTCTAAATGCTAAAAAAGTGAAAATTTTAAATGGAACCTAAAAAACCTAATAAGTAATCTAATATAAGTTTTTTTCCAATATCATAAATACATGTGCATGTTTCTTTTTTCTTTTCTGACATGTGTTTGTTATTCTTGCATTTCTAGTCACTTGCAGAGATCAATTTGCACATTGATGAGGCTCAAAATAGTGGAGGTATTTCTTTAGTCAATATTCTCATGTAAATGGTTTCTCAAGTTACATCTTATATTCTGAAGACAAATGCTTTTCAAGGCACTCTGTGTTATATTTACCAAAGTATTTTTTGGGAATTGAGAAAATTGCAGAAATTTAGGTTCTGAAAATGTCAGAAATATTTTGCCTGCTTCTATGTATATGATTTCTGACCCATTTTAAAAACCACTACTTATCAAGATATTGGTTCTCAATATATTGTTTCCAAGACATTGGAAATGGTTTGCAAAATGTGTTCTGTATGTCAGTTTGCAATATCTGGCATTGCATCTTTTTGTCTGAGAATCATTAGTATATAAGTTATAACTGATCTTTTTGATTCTCTTCTGCAGTTTATAGATGGTGTTCTGTTTTATTCCTCAAAATTTTCTTTTGTTCTTTCATTTCCAGTTCCTCCAAAACTGTTTATCATCTTTCCCTCCCTCTCACCCCTCAATAACTCTAAAACACATGTAAATATTTTTGTCTTTTCTATTAATGTTTTGAACTTAAAAAATGGACTATTAACAAGGTCTGGGGCACATATATGTTGCTCCTCACTATGGGCTTCGACTTATACAGACTTTATAGATATGTCCTTTAGGAGCATTTAGCTGGATTGGGATGCAACCATCTGCTAGCTTTCCAGTCAAAGTTTATTTTGAGTTTTTGTTCTTTTGCTAGAAGTTTTTCGTTTTGCTTGGTCTAACTGCTATTTCGCTGTTTAGTTTTCTTTTGTGGCCATCTTGGCCACCTTGCTTTTTATTTTATTTTATTGTCATTTTGCAATAAAATTCTGTTTCCTTTTCATCAAAGCTAGAAAGGGAAAATTTCTTATTGAACTTGACGATCCTAGTTAAGATTCAGCCTCTTTTAAACTAAATCACATTTATTGGATTTCTTTTCAAGGTATGAAATTTGATTGCACAGATAATGCATGTGCATATACTACCAATGCATAAAAAAATTGAGGGATTCTGTCACCTACTATTCTGAATTGTATTTTACCCTTTCAGTTATCATATTCTGCAGTCTTTCTATGTATTGTCGATATAAAGTTATGATATTTATGGCATTTATATCAACAGTTATCTCCATACTTTAATTTAATATTGCTGATTATAATGTTAGGAGTTTGCTTTCCAATGGGGAAGGGGATGTATCGCGTGGTTTATATTCCGGAAGATGAAGCTGTTCTTTTGAATTCTAGGGAAAAGGCACCTTATCTAATCTGTGTTGAAGTCTTGAAAAGTGAAATTCCAGGGTACGCTTACAGTTGCTTAATTTGTGCATTTGACTATGATTTAGTTTTTCCCCTTATTGAAACAAGTTTCATTGTTAGATAATGGAAGCAGGGGTCCTTGTATCTGTTTGAAACTGAGACATTTCATTTCTTTTGTTTTTTTAATTTTATTTTGTGAAAACTTATTTAAGCAATCCAAAGGACGTATCCGGTTCTCAAAAGCTTTCTGGAGGAGGAATTCCTTTGGCAAATGGGGATGCACTTCTGACAAGACCACCTCCCTGGGCATATCCATTGTGGACTGTCCAGGAGGTCTATCGTAATAGTAATGATAGGATGTCGAGCTCTACTGCTCAAGCAATTGACCAGGCAATGTCACATACGTCAGAGGCAAAAGTGAAGTTTGTTACTGTTAAAATATCTGTGGAGAAGAAATTGCATGGCCAGACAGTGAAAGCAGAGAATATATCAGGGAGTTGTCAACGTGGAGAGGCTGTAACTGCGTCAAAAGTAGCACAAGGGAGTGATTTGGAGCGGGTAAGGGTAGTGCTTACTGCAGATCCTGGTGTTAGAATGGAGGACATTGAGGATCAAGGACCCCCTCGACGGAAGGAACATCGTCGTGTTCCAAGTACAGTGGCTATAGAGGAAGTAAAGGTAGGCTTTGTTTGGTCATCAGCACTTATTGATATTAATTTGGCATTTATTGATTTCTGAATGAAAACAAGTCATTTATTCTTCTGGCTTTTTGTAAGTTATCTTCCAATGTTAATGGAATTGTTTCCAGAGGGGGTTGTCTAGTTTCTCCATTTCCCAATATCAATAGACTGATAAGAATATATGTACACACGCACAAACACATGCATATAGTCATTTTCTAAGGGGCAATGCTCTCTTGCCAGTCAGTCTGCTATTTTGTATATTGAAAATGTTATTTGAATCATTGTCTTGTCTGAATGTGTAGCCTTGTAGATTGTCTGAACATTACCGATTTTTTAATGAGGTGCTGAAGTAAGGATGAATACACACAATGTATTTTAGTCATCTACATTTGATTTGAACGACTGAGAAACTTTTTTTTTTCTTTCTATATTAGTTTTATTAGAGAACAAGTCATATCAATTCCTGTACTCATAAATTGATATTGCAGCAGCATGAAAGTTCTATTGTCATTTTTTTGCGGAAAAAGAAACATGATTTTATTAAAGTAGGAAAGCTAATTACAAAGAGTGGATAAGGAATCCACAATCTTGGAAAAAAGTAAAAACAAGAAAGTACAACTCAAAAGGATGTAAAATAGAACATGCTCACTAAACGAAGAATTCTAATCTCGCTTCACAGCTGTTAACAAACCCCACATTATTGAAGAACAAGCATAATCCTTAAAATCAGTAATATGCTAGTCTGAATCTAGATACTTTCTATGCACAGATTAAAAGTAATGGTATTGAAGCCTAAAGTTAAACAAATGACAAATGGTGCTTTTGAAATAACTTCTGTTTCTGTATAATTTGCATTTTCTTTTTATGGTGTATGGATATTATTATTTTAATCTTGAACTTACTTTCTAATTTCTTGGCTTGTTCATTAAATTTTACTTTCTTCAGGCTGCTGCAGCGAAAGGAGAAGCTCCACCTGGACTCCCTCTGAAAGGGGCTGGTCAGGATTCGTCAGATGCACAGCCAATGGTGAAAATTCATGAAAATTGAAATTGTGTTAGAAGTTATCTCATGGAGATGCTGAATTCTATTGTCTGACGACATTCACATTTTTCACCAGGCTAATGGCAGTACTCCCGAGGCCAGCAATGCCTTGTCTGGCGAACTTTGGGAGGTAAAGAAGGAGAGGATACGCAAAGCTTCAGTTCATGGAAAACTACCTGGTTGGGACTTGCGCTCTGTGAGTACTAACCTGCTTCTCTCTCTGTGGTGTTTGTATGCTTTCAAGCACAGTGCACAAGTATTAATCATGTTTTTGGTAGTGGAAGCTTGATATATGCATGCAAGGGAGTGCCTTACAGAAAAAAGAAAAAAAAAGCTCATGTGATATGTTATTCTGAGTGTGCATTACTAACTTAAAGTCTCATCAAGATAGTGAAGGAAAGGTTTCATCCATAAACAAGATTTCTGGTAAAGTTGAGGGAAATTGGAAATTCAATGACTACCCCTGTCTCAGCTCGAATGAGTTGACGTTGAAACATGATTTTGACAAATTACACAGTTCTTAAATTTATCTTCTGGGTTTTCTGATCAAGCTGGTTAAGACAAAACTATTATTGTCTTTTTGGATTTTTTAGCGGCATGTTGATCTTGTTTAATACCAAACTTTTTGAATTTAAAATGATTTAATGGGATTTAAGAGTAGTACAGCTGTAAATGACTCGAGAGAGAAGCATATGGTTGCAGCCCCCACTGTATACCTTGCAAACTTGGGGATTGGGAATAAGAGTTTAGATCACAGGACTTTTGGAACAAGTGATTCAATTCCACATTGGACTACTAGTGGACCTGAAAAGCTTTGGCTGTTTGGAAATAAAACAATAATGTATGTTAAAAACTAACTTAGTCACCCTTTGAATGGGTGGAAATTTTAATTGTGGTTGGCTTTTGGTCACTTGCCATTTCCTTTTCATGAATGCTTGAGGTGTTTTATGTTTTAGCTATGTAACTATTAAGTTTTAATGGCCTTGGTTTTTTTATTTTGTGTACATTCTCTGCCATTCTATCAGTTGTATAAGTGTAAGTTAGGTATCATATTGTATATAGCTTCATCCGTACTTTGTGCAGGTTATTGTGAAGAGTGGTGATGATTGTAGGCAGGAGCATCTTGCTGTGCAACTTATTTCTCACTTTTATGGTAGGTGTCCTTTTTTCTAAGTATTTTTGTTTTGTTTTGTTTTGTGGATGATAGTTCTCTCTCTCTCTCTCTCTCTCTCTCTCTCTCTCTCTCTATTACTGCTCAATCTTTGGTTTGATTAGGTCAAACAATATACTTTCTTTAAACCTATTAGGAAAACAGATGCATTGTAGAAACATTGAACTGCACAGTGCGCCTAGATAAAGTGCCTTTCTGAGTGTCCTCTTTGTTACTTGTGTTGCACTATGACTGGGTGATGATAGATAAAGAAGCTGTTTCTTGTTTCTTTCTCTTGGAGTTGTTTGTGGAGAATCAGTCGAAATCCACTTGAAGAAAGCTAGTTGGCACCTCTAGGTCTAGTTCATGCCAAGAAATCAACGAAAAACGGGGTGCAAAATTAGGTCAAGATTAGAAAAACGCATTGTATGATTTTTCAAATTCCAAAAGATCACCATAAAACTCAATACAAAAAACCATGTCACCGTGATGATAATGTCATGCTGATTTCACCTTCACATAATTGTATGCTTTTTTCCTTTCTTTTGTTTACAAATTTCTGGACAACTTTCTGGATTGATTTGTTTCTGCTTCCAGGTAGAGTTTGTTAATCTAAGGCTAGGTTAGATAGAGGAGTAAGATAGATTAGAGAGTAAGAGTTTAGGGAGTAGGCTTACGGTTTGATAAAATCAGCTCCTTCATGATGAATTTATATGATAAACAGTTATTACTCAGATACTACTATCTGAGACAACACAAGTACCCAGTAGCATAATAAAAAAACGCAATATTTTAACAGTTTCTCCTTCACTTTCACATTGAATTTATATGATAAACCGATATTACTCAGATACTTTTCGTACCACCCTATTTTCACTTTGACTCCATTTTCTCTTCCATATTTTGTTGATCTGTACTCGTAGTACATCAATAGTGCTTCAGTTCACCCTACAAGAACACGGAGTATCTTTTTAAGTATCCTCAGATTGGCAATTTTTTCTTTCTTTCTTTAGTGTCAGTTCAGATTTCATGTCTCCTCAACTGCACTATAATGAATGAGTTAGCTCCTGATCAAATGTTCCAGGTTGAGGACCAACCATCCCAATAAGTTTGATTGTGTAACCCTCTACTGGGCACCCAGTGTTTCAGGAAATGCTCTTAGTTTGTGTTGTGTAATCCAAGGATGAGAATTGCCCCTTTGTTTTGACTGCTTATTAAATTGAGTTGGCTGCCACAGATTTTTGGGCTGGGCTTAAGACAGAGATCACACTGTCCGATTTCACATAGAACTCCCAAACCCAATTTATTTTCTTTTTAAACACTTAAAATAGAACAAGAGACTAAGGGGGAAAAAAAAAGCTGTTGAGTGGGATCCAAATAGGTAGTTATGGAACTCAATCGACTATAAAAGGCCAGTTGAGGTCCAGCCTTATTATAGATATGTTATTATATGAAATAGTTCAACTGATGTGTTAATTGAGTGATTTAACATAATCAAATCTGTCATTTCTGTTCAACCAATGTTGATATGTTCGTTGATATTTTTGTTAATATGAACCACTATTATTTCCATCAACCTCAGTACTTTCATATTTGTTCAATTAATTATCTCTAGTGGTTCCACATTAGACATAAATTAGACTAGTTGGCAATAAGAGTTGATTACTGCTTGTTATGTATGTTTCCAAATTTATCCAAATCATTTCGTTGTTGCATTTTGTTTCACAGTAGTTGAACCCACTCATCAAATCTAGTTGAAGACTATAATCATTGGATTTGATGGCAGATATATTCCAAGAAGCTGGTCTTCCCCTCTGGTTGCGCCCTTATGAAGTCTTAGTTACTTCTTCCTACACAGCTCTCATTGAAACAATTCCAGATACGGTAATCCTGTACCCTTGTGTAAGTGAATTAATAATTTCAAAACTTCACCACCTCTTTCATAATGTCCTTTGTTGTATTATAGGCTTCACTTCATTCTATCAAAAGTAGATATCCCGACATCACGGCTTGCGAGACTTCTTTGTTGCTAAGTATCAAGAGAATTCTCCAAGTTTTAAACTTGCCCAGGTAATCTCCAACCCGATGAAGCAGGTTGCTTTAAAAAAGTCTTCTGATTAACTCAGCTTTATCCTCATAATGATTCTTTGCAATCTATTGCAATGGGGAATGCCTGCTGTGTTTCTTATTATTATTATTATTTTATTTTAAAATTTAGAAGTACTGATAGGAAGAATATGGAAACTCTCAGTGGAATTGGGAACTTTAAGAATTGCCTTTAATCACTCTCTCTCCTCTCTTATTATGGTTATTTGTTCGCAACTCCAGAAGTGAAATGATGGTATATCTGTGGGTGAAAAGATCTTTAGTATTAAGCATGGTCACTACGCTGTTCTTCAACAAATTAAGTAACATTTAATTATTTGACCATAGATTCCTAAAAGGTTCTGAGAATACAGAGTTGTCCAGATTCAGGTTGTTTGTACCTTAGATGACATTGTAGGACTTGGATCAATTGGTTGCTGAAGCATAGCATTTACAATGAAAATAAGAAATGTAATTCACATTGAGGTATCATTTGAATGCCCTTTTTACCTATAAACTGTTGATATTTAATCTCTAGAGCATGTCATATGGTCTCAAATTGTAGTGGCTCTTGTAATGTCATTTGTTCAATTACCTGACTTACAGGAAATGTATCTGTTTGAGGCTCTTTTGGCAGTATCTGAAGCCATGTTATCTTTTCGAAGTTTTTGCCATATACATGCCTTTACTCTGTCCATTCTAAAAAGCTTTATCGTTACTTTGGATGACTTGTGTTACAGCCTTTGACATACTAATAACAGCTTATTTGATATTGATGAGATGCATCACTATTATAAGTTTGGGTGATGGTCTATTTTCATATGTAAGTTGTGGATAAGTCTGTGCATCTGCTCCTATTCTGTCAGATTTTGATTAGTCTTGACAGAAAAGAACTTCAGACGCCGTGATGTGGCCAAATGTTGAAATAGGTTTTTCATCTTGGTCTGTGTATTTAAATTAAATCTTAGATATTCTCAGTTCTCTTTTTCAAGTACCAGATTACCAATTACCAAGTCTCATAGCAAGTTAAATAACCCAACCAATTTTTTGGTCATCTAAATGAATCTAAAGAAAAAAAGTCACACATGTGGGAAGTGCAGATCCAAGAAGTGCAACAGCTCAGAGCCAATTTTATCATACCGCCTGGTTACATTTAGTTAGTTATAGTTAGTTTCAGTGAAACCTAACATTCTTACTGAATAAGAGGCTTGGATTGAACTTTTTGTTTCTTTCTTTTTTTTCCGCAGAGGAATTTTGTTGAAAGTATGGCCGGATATTCCTGGTGTGCTACCTTCTGCAAGTATGTCTCTCTCTCTCTCTCTCTCTCTCTCTCTCTGTCTCTGTCTCTCTGTCTCTCTCTCTCTCTCCCCCTCCCTTTCTCAACTGTATAACAAAAGCATGTTAATGTGATATTACTGTTATGGAGTTGTGTAGAGGGCAACTCAAGCAAAATTAAGCTTCAAAGCATATCTTATTTTCAGAAATGGCTTGTTGTGTATATATATTCTCCTATGTGGATGTCCGGACGTTATACCACGAACGCCATTGTAAATAGGGAGGAAAGCAGGGAGGGGTAGTAGAAATACACGCGTCCACACGATAATACCGTCCGGACATCCCCATAGGAGAACATCTGTGTATATATGTATATAATGTATGTTACGTATATCCCACTTTGGCTATATGTGATCTCATATGCATGTCACTTTATCAGTTCTTGATTTAATATGTTTAGAGAAATTTGGAATTGGTAAAAAATTGTTCATGTTAGTTGCTTATTAACTTGTAGTTCAAATGTAGCAAACTCCTTTATGTTAGGAAACACATTTATCTCACTGGTACAAGGGTATACAGGTTTTAATAACAACGTAATTAAGAAATTACTGACAACAAATGTATGCTGGTATTTGTACGCAGATTGGGAATCCTAAAATTTCAGTACTTTGATTCTCACAATAAGGTTAATTATTTCCTGAACATTAATCTAATATTGATGTGCATGAGAAGTAATAGTGTGGACTTGGTAATTATTTGCATGAGAGAGTGTTTTAAGTTAATACCGGCATCTGCCATATGTGATATGGATGTGTGTGAAAAAATCATATATGATAATACAGATTGAAATACATCTACTAAATATTTTACATTTGTTTTCATTTTTAGAAGTATGTGCTAGAGAGACGTTTAGTTTCTCATATACATTCTATCCTTTGTTTCTCCTGGTTTAGTCTTTTGAAGAAGGTGTAATTGTTTTCTATGTGTTTGTTGTTTAGATAAAGGATAGGCACAATGGAAATCTCTTAATGGACAAAGAGGGTCATATTATACATATTGATTTTGGCTTCATGCTCTCCAATTCACCTGGGGTGTAAATTTTGAGAGTGCTCCATTCAAATTAACACGTGAACTTCTTGAGGTAAGAGATGGAGGCTTACTTTGTTTATCTTTCTTGTCATATTGTGTGCAACAGTCTTCCTTGCTGCTTGTATTTAACATTTTAGGGTCAATCATTTTGCCTTTTAAGTTTAAAATGTGGAATTGAATGGACTATTCTGATTATGCTAGGTCATGGACTCTGATGCCGAGGAGTTCCGAGCGAGTTCTTTGATTATTTTAAGGTAACAAGAGAAAACACTTATGTGTGTTATTTTCAAATTTTTGTAAAGATGTGTCTTTAGATGTCTTGTAAATCTCTTTTGCTGTCTTCAGGTTTTGTGCATTCAAGGATTCCTTACATGTTGGAAGCATGCGGAGCGCATTATTCTTCTTGTTGAGATGTTGCAGGTAACGCCAACTTTAGCTGTCAATGAACTCATATATGTATATTAATATTGACCGTTGGATGTAATGTTAAGCGTATTTGTGGCCCAAATATTCCTGTTGTAGAGAGATGGCCAGTTTCTCTTATGGTCTCATAGTTTTGGTCTGGATGTTTAGTGCAGAACTCTTTTTTGACTGGCCCCTAATGACTCTTATTGGACATAATGTTTGGGCGCAGCCTTCTTATGTTAGGTGCTAGGACGGTTTAGTAATCCCCTAGCTCTCCTCCCCCTGTTCTCTCTCACACTCTCTCTCTCTCTCTCTCTCTCACTTTTATAGAGAGAGTATCCCCTAGTTCTAATTTTGGACCCATTATGTTATATCAGGGTAATGTGGGTATCCTGTATACCCAACCAGACTCAGTGGCTTCAGAATTTCAGGAATTACCATACCGTATTCTTGAAGATTGGAGAGCTTTTGCATCTCTATAGTGCAGTTTTTATTTCCACTGTTCGGTGTTTGAGCTTTGTTCAGTATGTTATACTGTTTGTAGTGGACATCTTGACCACTGATGGATGCACTGGTTTTGGTTTTTTCAATTCAATAAAATGTTTCATTAAGAAGAAGAGACAAAACTCAAAAGTGTGCATGTGCTAGTCTATTGATGACCATGCAGAGAGAATAGAAACAATCTCTTCTCACAAAGAATAAGAATCTTAAAAATGCCTCCTTTTTATGGTTGGCTGACTCAGGCTACCGTTTGAAAATGTTTTTGGACCAGGACTCTGGTTTCCCATGCTTTAAAGGTGGTACACGGACAATACAGAACCTACGGAAACGATTTCACCTGAGTTTGACCGAAGAGGTTTGAATTTGTTTTCTTGTTTAGTTCTTGAACTGTATTATGTTTCATTGCTATGGTTGTAACAGTGTTGCTTGATATTTTCCATCAGCAATGTGTGTCCTTGGTGCTTTCTTTGATCAGCAGCAGCTTGGATGCATGGCGAACAAGACAGTATGATTATTATCAGAGGGTTTTGAATGGAATATTGTGAGGTTAGAATTCATTGATAATCACATGGTTTTGTTTGGAAAAGCCAGCTCAGTGAGTGTTGGTCAAAAAGTGCATATGCGAGCTGGCTGAGTTTTCCTCGGAGGTGAAAAAGGGGATTGTTTATAGTGGTTTTGGCCTGTTTTTTCTGGGTGAGGAATTTGTAATTGTATCGGCAAAAATACATATTCAGCATCTAGAAGGCTAAAATTAATTCAGAAGGGTATATTCATTGTTCCCCTTGTTTCATGTAATATGGGACTGTGCTGGCTGGTGGGAATTCACTTATTTCTTGCGGGAACGTTCGACCCTACGGACCCTCCTCCCGTGCGTTGACTGTACTGTACAGAGTGATTGCAATTGAGGACAGAGTAGAAATCCAATGGCTATGACAGCCATATTTACTACTGAGTGCCATTGCAACGTATTTTACACTGGTTTGTGATCTGGATGAGCCAGCATTATTCGTTTTGTAAATCTTCCATTTACGAAGTGTGGTTGGGTTTCAATCTCCGTGACTTGGCTCAGCTGGGTGGCATCCATACATGAGTGAATTTTCCATACTCTTGTATCAGAAAGCTTTGTTAGCCAAATGCTTGAGAATCTTCTGTATGCGATTGTATCATGTGTAACTGATCCCATTTACATAGTGAAATCTGTAGATTCCAGTTTCATCATATTAATGGAGTTTTCGTGGCATTGAAGTTTGCCAGCAGTTTGTGTATCGTTGGATTGAACATATTGGTAGCTTTGTGACAGGCTCAACGTGCCCATTAAGTTTCCCTCAGGCATGCAAGGTTAAAGGAAGCTATTTTTATTTAACCCCATAGGGGCTGAACGCAAAGCATTCAGATGGGTGTTATAAAAAGCCCAAGTTATGAAAAAAGAAGAGGGGAAGATAATTATACTCGTTCCCAAGCCATAGTTACCATGTATTGACATTTGTCAATTCCTCACTCTCTTGTGCATAAGGATGAACCACTATCACCATTACCATCACCACATCTCTAACACCATCATCGATATCTAAACCATAATTACTTATAATAAAGAATTATTTACACTAAAATTCCTTGAGGTTTTAGGTTTTTTCACAAAACTCCTTGAGATTTCATAAATTACACGAACATTCCTTGAGGTTTTAAATTGTTTTCACAAAACCCTTTTGTTGAGTTTTTGTCCAAAAATTAATGATTTTACATTAAAAAAAATGGTGATAATTTTCTCACTCCCCTTTTGTTCACTTACACTCCCTTTTGATTTTTAATACTTTTTACTATAATATACAAGGAAGTGTAAGTGGGACAAAGAGGAGTGGGAAAATCAACCCTCAAAAGATATTATAAAATGACAAAGTTAGCCTTTGAGATTAGATTACATATACATTCATAGAGGTTAATTTGTCATTTGCATAAGTTTTTTTTATATGAGATCATCAATTTTTTGGACGAACACTCAACGAAAAAGGGTTTTTGTGAAAATAATTTAAAACCTCAGAGTATTCATGTAATTTATGAAACCTCAATAGATTTTGTGAAAACACTAAAAAACTCATGAGTGTTAGTGTAAATAACTCTTTAATAAAAGCTTAGACTAAACAGAAAAACCGTCAACATAACTAATTAATGTGTCTAAATTAATATATAAAAAAAAGAATGAGATAACGATTTTCTAGGGAGTAGGGAAGTTTGACAAATATTCAAATCCTAAAAAATATTATACTTGACTAATTTCCAATAAACCACAATTTATTATCATGAAAATAAAATACTATAAAGTAATCTTCTAAATTACAAAGCGTTTTATTAAAAAAAAAACACATTAATTAGTTATCTAAAGATAAAGAAGTTCTACCAATAAATGTTTAATCTAAAGATAGGAAGTTGGAGGGGCAGTAATTAAAAACTCCAAAATTAACAGTAAACAGTAATTGAGAAAAAATAAATAAATATTAATTTGGGCAGTAGAAGCAGAATATAAGATATATAGAAATGAACAAGACAAGAGAATTCAGAGCAACAGCAGTTACTAATAACAGCATCATCTCTAACAACAGACCTAATTAATATATAATTGGATCGAATTAGCCAGCCTTCATATCATGAGCACTTATAGAAGTAATATATATTGAAACCCTGGCCAAATTAATGTCACCAAAAGCAGCAGCCCCAAGTTATTGAGATGACGTGGAGCAGCTGAGTAATATGCATATGCATCTGTTTGGTACTGATACACATCCCTGGCTGCCCTGTCACGTAAACAAACCTTTGGAGGAGGTGGCGGTACATATGGGTTTGGCGTGTGACATATGGGTTTGGCGTGCAATCTTGAGTTGTTGTTGTTGGAGCCTTTGGAGGAGGAGGAGGAGGAGGAGAAGGAGGGGTGGAAGCAGCTGCTGCTCACATGGGTTCACACAAGGGCATGATCCGCATTTTATTCCCGTATCAACTTCTTGCTTCGTAGATACCAGTGTTTTTTGATGATGATCATTTTGGTTTTCATGATCAGAAGTGGTCATGACACTGTTTGAAGACCAAATCAAAATCATGATGAAAACAACAAGTGTTTGATGTGGATGCAATGCCATTAACTTCCGGGCAAGATTGCGTGAAAATACAGCTGGGGTTTGAGAGAGAGAGAGAGAGAGAGAGAGAGAGAGAGTGGGTAGGGAAAGGAATGTGTGGGAATTTGTTTAGGGGTGCTTGTGTATGTTGTGATTGTGGCTTACGTTTGTTTTATTTGATTGGGCTTCGAACCTCTACTCATATAAGCGGAGGTGGAAGAGCTCAACTGACTGAGCTATACCTAACATGGGTGCTTTGTGGCTTACGTTTAGTTACATGAAAGGGTATAAAGGAGAGGTTAATGGGTTAGGTAATTCTAGTTATTTCGGGGAACATATAGTTTGAAGGAAGAGAGGACTTCATATTGTGAGCCGCTTTATATGTTGTGTTGAAATGTTTTGAAAGCGAATTGCATGTGGATGTTGTAAATGCATGAGGTGCCTTTATTTATTATGTCAACAACTACCTTTTCAATCATTCACATACATAATTTAATTTAATTTAAACAAATGGATGAATTTAGCAAGTGTTTCCAATCATTAGCTCTACAATTAATAATTAATTTAACGAATTAATTAACAAATCCAAGTAACTTAATTAGCATGCTCTGCTTAAAGGGAACATTCAAATGAACTTACTTTAGGGATTTGTCAAGCATATTAACTTACTTTAGGCATTTTGATAGTTAAGATTGCTTTATATATCTCTCCAGCAAGAATTGCTTCCCCTTAGAATAAAGTCTGTGGCTGGCAATGGCGTTATTCTTCCACTTTTGACACTATCAATAATTTAACAAATTATTATATGAACATTGCTATTTGTATCGCATTCACTAATTAACATTGCTCCTACCGCATTCTCTAATATAAACGGGTCTCATATACATTGATGGGATCCACCTCTAGTAGAGAATGATCAATAAAGGTAGTACAAAAAGCGTTATTGTGATTATATAAAATGTTTCACAATATATGTTCCATCCGCCAAAAAGTTTGTAGTGAAGTTTGATCAAGATCGCATTCCAATATGCTAAGCATTGAAAGTGGATTTGCAAAAGCAGCACTCTCAGTCTATGGTTACATTTCATTAAGAAAGAAGGGAATCATATGCCCTGTCAAAAGATCCGTCTAGCAAAGCAATGCCTCCAGCTTTTTTTGTTTTTTTTTAAAGCAATGCAGAATTGAAAGAAAGGTAGAATTTTTTTTTTTACCAGAATAAAAGTAGATGCCGTTCACATGTCTCAGGACAGGCAAACCACTTTCAGTTTTCAAAGGCTGGAGTTTTATGCATTTCATCACCATTAACACCAAACAAATTGTGAAGTATTTGAATGGAAAGGGGTAAACGAGAGAGTGCTAAGAGTACGGGCCGGAATCTTCAATTGTAGATGTCACTATAATAAAAGTGAGGGACGTCGACGTCTTTCCTACCTCTCCTCCCCTGCACCGGCCAGGCGGAACGGGGGAGAGCTAAAAGGTAAAGGTCGGCAACTTCAAGTGTAGACCATTTGTTCACATGCTATACTCATGTGCCACTGGTGCCAGTCAGTTGTTCTCATTAAGCAGTTAGCTAAATTGTAAGGGGGTTGCTTAGTTGTTAAGCAGTGCAGTTATCTGTGTTAAGTTTTAGTGTTCTGAGTATATATACTCAATATTCTATCTTGTAATTCAGATTATTCTTACAAGCAATGTAGTGATCAACCTTTTGTATAGGATATTCAAGAATTCTCAAACCTACTTGAAGACTAAT